>PVKM010004010.1:0-54269 GCA_004027735.1 Carollia perspicillata | reverse complement strand
CATCCATTATCCCGCTCTCCCCTCCCCTCTGGTTACTGTCAGTTTGTTCTTTATTTTAATGTCTCTAGTTATATTTTGCTTGCTTATTTTGTTGATTAGGCTCCACTTATAAGTGCGATCATGCAGTATTTGTCTCTTTGAACTAACATCATCAGCTTTATATGAAAATGGTTCAAGTGGGAAATTCTGCAGTTGTTGCTTGACCTACTTACTTTATTGCACCCATTGGTGGATTCCTTACTTTGTCCTGTGGTGGTGTCTGTCGGATGACTGAATTCATGGCCAGCGTCCAAGAGGAGAAGAATACATTGTAACTATAAACATAGCCCTGTATACAGACTTGTGGTATATCTTTTCCTTGCCACATAGTGGAGCCAGTCACTTCTCAGTTTCCACTCGCCTTCTCCCAAGCATCCTACTCATCATTCCTGGAAGGAACCCTGTCTGCCTACATGTTCTGTTAAGAGCAGTCTTGGAAGAGGGAGATTAATTGCAGCTGGTTAAATTAGGAAATGCTGCCTAGAGACATGGATACACATCACCACTTGAACTTGGGTAGGATTTCAAAAGAAAGTAAGTGGGATGAGAAAAACTTGTGTGGGGTAACATTGTGAATAAAGGAAAGAAGGCAAGATGTGTGCAGAATGTGGAAAGAACTTCAATGCAGCTGAAAATTGGAAATTATGACAGACTAATAATAAATGATAACCAACTAGTAATAAGGACTAGAAAGGTAAGTCTGAGGGATTGAGCAACATATGAAGAAGATTGACCTGTGTTTGATTGACAATAGGTGAAATTGGGAAGATACACACCAACAGAGGTAACACATAAGTGACTGGATCACTCTCAAGAACCATTCCTCCATCAGAACATAAACTCCAAAATAATACACTAAGGTTAATTTCTACCCAGAGTAAATGAACTCAATATATACCTTCGGTAATTGGGGAATGAAAGTTCCCTTTGTGTGTTAAGATTAAAGCCTTAGCAGATATATATATTTTTAATTGCTTCACAAATAACCAATATTTGTGAAATTTGTATGCAATTTGTGAATTTTCTTGTGCTAAAAGTTTCTTTTAAACAAATTTGTTTTATTTGTTAAAATATTTTATTTATTTATTTTTATAGAGGGGAAGGAAGGGAGAAAGAGCAGAAAACATCAATGTGTGGTTGCCTCTTGTCTGGCCCCTACTGGGGACCTGGCCTGCAACCCAGACATGTGTTCTGGACTGGGAACTGAATCAGCAACTATTTGGTCTGCAGGTCAGCACTTAATCCACTGAGCTACACCAGCCAGGGCAAAAATTTTTTACCCATAGCCCTGGCTGGTGTAGCTCAGTGGATAGAGTGTGGGCCTGAGAACCAAAGGATCGTGGTTCAATTCCCAGTCAGGGCACATGCCTGGGTTGCAGGCCAGGTCCCAGCAGGGGACGCAGGAGAGTCAACCATACATTGATATTTCTCTCCTTCCTTCCCTTACCCTCTAAAGATAAATAAACAAAATCTTTTTTTAAAAAAAATTACCCATAATATTTTATTTAGTTCTTCCAATAACCCCATGAAATACATATTATGTTTTTACTCTATATATAACTAAATAAACTGAGATTTAGAATGGTAATATAAATTTTCACAAATTATCAGCTATTAGTGGCAAAACCATAGCTGAAACTCTAGCTTGTCAGAGACCAGACATCTATTGTTCATTGTGTTTAATATCTACAATCTGGTAGAGATTTCACATTAGTGATTTATTTGTAAATGGATCAAACTGTTGGAGTTTAGAATTAATATCACTAAACTCTTAGATCTTACAGTCTGATCTTTCCATCAGTCGGCATTTGGTACCTAGGAATGAATTTATATATATAAATATATCTACATATATTTATAAGCATATATTATACATACATAAACATATCTGTATATTTATATACATATAAATATATATACATATATTTATAGGACTTAACACTAAATATTATATATTTATATAAATACTTAACACTAAACATAATATATTTATACATATAAACACTAAACATATATAAATGAAAATGTTTTACTGGCAGACACATTTATATTTATATAATATTATTTATAGTTTATTTATTAAATATTATATATGATATTTAGTACTTCATGTCTAAGACATATTGTTATAGAATATTGTTATAGATCTGACTTTACTTAAGAGTGAATTTTAAAAATCCCTCCAAAAGGAATTACTAAGTCAGGTATATTATTTTATGATAAAATACACATTTTTCTATTTAAAGCAAATAATAATTTTAAAAGCATAAAAGATCGATTATCTTGAAAAAGCAATTTCATTTGGTTAAATTTAGGAAATAGGGAAACACCCTTCATTGTAAGCTCATTCCTTAGGCCTAGAATATTTTCATTTAATTATGAATTGAATTAATTTACTTTCAGCCATTTTTCTCTAATATTCAAGTATCAATTACTCATGTTGAGGTATGTCCCTCTTTTAGAAACTTTGTTTCATTTGTTCTGCCACTTAAAATGTCTCAAGTACTGGAACATATCATCTGTGATTTCTTCCCCTATATTTCTTTGTTCCCTCAAGTATTAACCTGGCTTCCATCTCAGATTCTCACATCACATCCCTTTCTCCTCTGCCCAGATGCTTCCTCTGTGATGCAAACATGCATTGAGGAGTCTCAGAGGTAGATAGTCATATCATCAAGGGAGGGTAGTCGAATGTCACGTGTAAAACAACTAACCTACAAGCATTAACTAATACCATTATATGCTTAAAACTTCAATGAAAAATTAATAAAAACTTATTTTCTCTGAAATGTATTTATTGCTAGTATACCTTTTTTATATATCTCCAGCACTTTTTCTCTAGAATCCAATAAGCTTTACATACTGTAGTGCACTGAAAAATGAGGAAATAATTTAAACTTAGAAAGAAGTTGAAAAGCACTACAAAGGGCTTCTCTATAAACCTCATCTGGACTCCTCCACTGTAAGTATTTTAATTTATTTGTTTTCTCTCTCTCCTCCCCTCTCCCTATTATTATCAGTGGTAGTAGTAGTAGTAGTAATTGCCTTTTTTACTGAACTAAATGAGAGTAAGCCGTAGATACGATGCATTATCACTCTACTGCCCTAAACATCTTATGTATAATTCCCCAAAACAAAATCAATCTTTTTACCTCTCCTGCAACCCTTCAAGTCAGAAAATCAACTCTGATACCTCAACATCAAATCTGTAAACTCCATTCATATTTCAACAACTTTCACAAAAATGTCTTCCTTTCATCCTTTCAACCAAGAAAATGCATATCACATTGATTATGGTCCCTGCAATCTGACACAGCTTCACAGTTTTTCCCTGTCTTTTCTATGTTCTGCACTTTTCCCTCATCATCCTGATAGCTCAGTGGTTCTCACCTGAGACAAATTTTCTTCCCAGAGGTAATTTGTTTGTCCAGAGATATTTCCAGGCTTTCATAAGCGGAGGATGGGGTAAGGAGCTATTGACACTTCGTGGAAAGAAGCCAAGGATGCTGCTACACATCTAAAATATACAGGACAGTCTCCACAACAAAAGAATCTGATACTAATGGTCAATAGTGCTGAGGCTGAGAAACTCTACCTGGCATCCCTTCATAGACAAACTTTCAAGGAGAATATAAGAAAGAAAAATTATAATATAATCTCAGTATAAACATAGATGTAAACTTAAAAAATAAAATATTAGTAAATCAGATTAAATAATAAATAAAATGATAACTTCATAACCAAATTGGATTTCTCTCTGGAGAGCAAGGTTTATTTAACTTTAAGAAATATACAATTCCGAAATTTATAAAGAAGTGCAAAACCTCCTAGGCTAGATTAACAATAGATTAGGCCCATTTAAAGAACATAGTGATAACCTCTTAAGATAATTCAATAGAAATTATCAAGAATTTAGAACACAGAGAAAAAAAGGGCTTAAAAATAGAGATCTTAAGCTATATAAACATAAAGGGTTGAATGATAGGGAATAACATGTCTAATCAAATTTGAGAAAGTAGAGAAAAGTTTATATTTGAAAATACAGTGGCTGAAAACCTCCAGAAATTATTAAAGACATTCAGATTCAAGAAGCCAAATGAATCCCCAAAAGTTTAAGTGCAAAGAAATCCTCAACTAGACACAAAAGAACATCGACTAAAAGATCTCTTTCTGAGAGAAAAAAAGGGATAATATTTCAAGGAGTAACTATTAAACTGACTGCTGGCTTCTCAACAACAGTGGAAGGCAGGTACTAAAAGAAAATTATTATTAGCCAACAATTGAATAGCAGGAAAATCAATCTCTTAAGTACAAGGGCAAAAATGAAACATTTTCAGTCAAACAGAAAACTGAAAAAGTTTGCCATTTACTGTAGAAAAAAATAAATGGCAAAAAAAAAAAAAACACGTGAAAAGACACTCGGATCCATTAGCATCATAATCAGAAAAAATATAAACTAAGAACAGAATGAGAAACCAAAGCATATATACCAGTTCAGAATAAAAAAAATTATCTATGTATCAGTCAAGGCACAAAACAATTAAAACCAGTACATTTATGCAAATCTATGAAAACTAAACTATGGGCAAATATTCTGGAAAATATATTAGAACTATTTGACACATGTGCAGATTCACATACTGCGTGGTCCTGCAAGACAACCCCTGTGTTGCTAAAGTAGAGAACTTTTACGTGAAAGCACAAGTGGATACACGTAAATGTTCATAGGTGTGCTGGCAGACAGTATATCAAATACTGTTGGACAGAAATAATAAAATGCATAACTAAATTCTTGAACACTCCTTAATGAAATAATAATGATGAACATTAATGAATCATAGCCACACACATGGCTAAATCTTAGAAAAAACCTTATGGAAGAAAAAATAGCATGTTGCAGAAAAATACATAAGTAAAATGCTATTTAGATAATGTTCAAATTCATCCCAAATTACTCAGTACATGACTAACCATACAAATATATGTGGAAAAGTTAATTTTTTAAAGAACAAAGATACAGCAAAGACAGAAATACAGCATAGTTGTCCCCTTTGAGCAGAAAGAGGCAAGGGGTGGGATCAGGAGGAGCACAAGCATCAACTTCCGAATGAGGGGCGTATTTCTTTCCTTTATAGTTGTATATGTATGTGTGTGTTCACTGTGCTGTGATACTTTAGGTATATGATGCATATATAGTGTAGATGTTGTTTGCATCCACTTAATAGCTGATCTATAGAATAGCTAATATTTAGTAAGCAATCTCTGGCCAGGCATTCCACTTGATTTTCCTAACCCTAACATTTTTCTCACTTTTCAAATCTTCTCGGTGAACTTTTTTTTTCGTCATTCAGATGTATATGAGAAATACCTTGTCAAATTTCATAAAAAATGTTTTTCGCATTACTAGATTGATTTGTTGGATGCTGACATTCTTAAGTTCGTTTTAAGTTCTTGCTAACATAAAAGTTCAATTTCATCCTTCAGTTCAAATAAATGCATTGATACACATTGCTCTGACAAACCTTTCATTTCTCAGCTCTAATTCAAAAAGAGATGAATAGAAAGAAGTATGGAACCCTGGCATTTTTGTTGCTTGAATAAAATAAGATGCTACAATTTTTTATTTCTGACTGAAACTCTCTTTGCTTTGATCTTATGGAACACTCACAAGGGATAAATTCTTTGATCTTGCTAAGAAATAGAAAAATAGTTTGAATTATCTCTTTATTGGGAGCCCCAAAGACTTCAACCTGGAGATAGTGCTTCAGACTAAGTTTCTGGGTGAGAGATTCTGGTAAGATTCTGGTTTCGTGATTTCTAGAGGCAGCCCCTCTCGCTCACCATCATTTACTTGTCAGAAATTTTACAACCTACACATTAAACCCAAGTACTATAAAAATGAAATTTTATGAATTTATATTTAAACAAATTATGTTTAAAACAAAAGTAATAATTATACAAAACTATCATTTTGATTATTTTACTGCATTGTACTATTAAATAATGATACATGTATAGTAGAAGTGCTACATAATAATGTACTACTCTGCATTTCTTTCAACTCTGCTTTCAGTAACTTCATCATGTCAGTGACAAACTTATGTACTTTTAATCCTCACCCAAGGATATATTTATTGATTTTTGAGAGAGAGAGATTGAAGTGAGAGAGAAACACCAATCTGTTGCCCCCAATGGTCTCCCCACCTGGGACCGAACCTGCAACCTAGGTACCTACCCTGGCCAGGGATTGAACCCGCCACATTTTTGGTGTTTGGGACAATGCTCCAACCATCTGAGCCACCTGACCAGGGCAAGCTTACATATTTTTAAGTCTCTCTTTATCATTAATCAGTTTTTAGTCTATTGGATCAGTCCAATTCTGAGAGACGTTTTAAATTTCTTCAATATAAAGATTATCACATTTTCTTCATATTATTCTCAATCTTTTAATATTTTCTGTTGTATTTTTGTAAATAGTAATTAATGATGTGTGAATCTTTAGGACAATTATAGTTTCTAATTTAAAATAAAAATCTGCCTTATGCAATGTATTTGGCTTAATTTTTACTTTCTCTCATATTAATATTTCTATTTTACATTTATCTTAAATATTATGTGACAATTTTGTCTATTATAAACCACATCCAGCTAGATTTATTTTTCTCAGTATGATAATGTTCATTTCTTATAGGAAACTTTAATGCATTTACACATATTTTCATCCCAAAAATGTTTGATTTACTTTCTGCATCTATAATTTCGTTGCAACACATTGCTAGATAATTATTTTGAATTGTTTTCAAATTGTTTCTCTAGAACATGTTGTCAAACTAAGATAAGTTTCCTCATTATACATTAATTATTATTGTGAACCATCAAGAAGAAAAACGTGGAGACTTTCCTATCTTGGAAACACATCTCGTAATAGAATGGCAGTTTTTAATTAACAGCAGAGCCCAAGTATCAATAATTCTCCAGGAAATCCTTCTGTCCCAACAGTGATTGCTACTAAGAGAGTAACTGCTTAGGTTAGCACTGCGATTTAGGTCAATTCCAGAACTCTGGTGGCAGTCTGAAAACTGGCAATCTAGACTCAAAACGTCATTCCCTACAAGGCCTCTCTCATCACTCTCCAAACCTTTCCAAGCGCTTGTATTGAAGAGGGTATCCAGCACCATTAAAGCGGCAGTGCACCTTATCATTTGAACTGCGTGGTGCCTAAGTTTTACGGATATTGTCACTCCTTTGACCTTCCCCATAGTTGAATATGTAATCTATGACCTGAGTCTCAGAGACTGGCTTATTTCTGTAAACATGGGGTTGATCTTGCTATATTCTGCAAATGTGTTATAACTGGCAGCATGAATTATATATTTAATCCTGTGACCCATTAGTATTCATTAGCATTACATTTTAATTCACACATCAAGAAAATACCTGTGCTGTGAAAAGCTCTTTTGCCTCAGATGCAAAAGAAGTCTATCCTTCAGAAACTAAAATCAAAGCTGGTTCCACACTGCAAGCTGTTGTTCCCATTGTAATGCTGTGAATGTGCTGCCATGTATTCAGTTTATTACCATTGCTTTCCCACAGACCCTCTTCATGTTAGGAATTTATTTAGTTCAACAACAAAGTGGGTTCAGATATCCTGCATTTAACCCCTCCTCTGGTATTGGATAACAATGGGACCTGAGGCAATTCACTATCAAAGTGCCACACTTGCAACTTGTAAAAAGTATTGATTCTTCAATGACATTTAGATGTACAGGGTTCAATGTGCTTCCTGTCCCAAACCTTTGCGCATGCTTCTCTCTCCACCTGGCACCTCTACCCCCTTAAAACCTGAATGACTGCGTCACTGTTTTTGAGCCTCTACTAAAACATTAGTCTCTTCTCTAAAGCCCTTCATCATTCCTCCGAGGAGTATTTGATTGACAGCCTATTACTCGTGATAAATCAGAGGCTCCTTAAGTGCAGCTGCGGTGGATTTTCACTTGTGCATCTCTGGGCCTAGCGTAATGCTGAGAACAGAGTAAACAATTTGAGGTATTTATGTAATGCCAAGTCAATGAATACATAAATACCCATGCATGAACACCCTGTACTAGGAGCATGTGACGAGAAAATAATTGTGGTGAAGTCCATTTTTCTATATACAGAGAATATCATCAAGTGGACTACCAGGCTTCACTTTGCATTTATGCATGTTTGAGAGGTCACGTCTTTGTGACGGTCGCACATGGCTTTGGATGAACTAGCTGAGCGCAGATGAAGAAGCAACACTCCGCTGAACCAAACAAGGGTCAGTGTTCAGAGCAGTAAAAAGAAGGCAGAGCTGGGATCCGCACATTCAGAGCTTCTCCTTCTCTTATGTGATTATAAGAAATATAATGGATGCCCCTGTTTTGTCAATCTCAAATTAAGTTCTTCAGTGCTAAGATATTACGATGAAGGTTTTAACAGCCTTCTTAGAATGTCTTTCTTTTCTTTATTTTTCTTGTTGGCATTATTACAGACGTCCCCATTTTCTGCTGCTTCGCCCACCTCCATCCAGCCCAAGCTCCCCCTTTCTCTCAGGCCATCACCACACAGTTGTCTGTGTCTATAGGTTACACTTGTACATTCTTTGGTTAATCCCTTCACTTTCTCATTCAGTCCCTGTCCCTGACAGCTGTCAGTCTGTTCCATGTATCCATGCTTCTGTTTCTATTTTGTTTGACAGCTTATTTTGTTTGTCAGCTTATCTTGTTCACTAATTTTCACATACAAGAGATCATATGGTATTTGTCTTTCTCTGACTGGGTTATTTCACTTAACACGAAGGGTTTTAATATTTTAATTAGCAAAATGACCTGAAGCTTGTGGTATTAAAAGGGATGGCATGTTAAAGGAGAGATGACAGCTACTAGGTTATTGTTTTGTGTCAGGGAACTTGCCAGAAACACCACACAATCAAATACATAGGCTGGCTGGCTGGCTCAGGGCAGAGTGGCTTCTAACCCAGACACAGGTGGCCATTCTCTGTGCCCCTGGGGCCGTCGGGGAGAAAAAGGCCCAATATATTATTTGATGACAGTATAATACGCTAAATTACTTAGATGCCATCTCCCTGAACGTAACAAGTGATAAATGTTCAAAAACAAGAATATATTTTATGCAAATAAAACATTCCTTAGTTTCTTGTTTTTATTATTCATGTGATCTCTCATAATGAGCTGCCACACAAATTACATATTGGGTAATTAAAATAACTTGACAAGTATCATTTTGTGACTCTTCAGTTCATGTGTGCAGAACAATTTTAATTAGAGATGGATTCATCTCACTTGATGTTTAAGTCATGTTAAAAGATAAAATTGCTATGTTGAGGATAGGTTTTTATTATTTTATGACCTTTTTAGATCATAAAAAAGTTCATCACACTAATTTAATAACTAAAATATATATTAATAAATCACTTATAAAATAAGAAAAATGTGTAACATGCAAAGAAAACATGATGATCAATGCAGATTCAACATACTTAGGTGATCCTAAGTATTTTAATATCATTATAAATCCTGATTGTTATTCAGAGGCATATAATACTGTCATTAGGAATTGCAATCTGACAGTCCCAGGAGAGGAGAAAATTATTCAGACTAACAATGATCATTGAAAAAGCTATTGTCATGTTGATGTCAACAGCAATATCAAATTAAAGTTGCTTTTGGAATTATGATTACTACATTGTTCATATTTTTGGCAATTAGAATTCTAATTAACTGATAATAATTTAATATTGAAATAATCAATGCCGTTTATTAATTACAACCCGAGAATTCAAACCTTAGATTAAGAGGACTATTAAGAGAAAAAAAAATGACATATTTATGAGGTATAAGATGTATAAGATAACAAATAACATTGGAGTTATACAGAAGTGTTTATTCCCAAATTATTATTAGTGCCTCAAGAAGTTTTTCTTCATATTCTATCAAGGTATTGAGCATCTCAGTAACTAGCAAATTAAAGACTAAACACCAAATGATTCACTGTTATCCTCTGAATATTGGGATTATGAACTATTTTTATGTTTTACCTTATTTACTTTTGAGAAATCATTTTCTGTAATTACCATGTATTGCCTTATTATATGTCTTACACATTTTTAATAATTGCTTTTAGAAATCTTCAGAAGCTGTGTGCTTTTGGAATTTTTTCCCTCAGCTTTATTGCGTTTGTGAAAATGAGGAATATGCTCTTCTCGGGCCCCTTCTAAAGTGAATAACCCCATTTTATGGCGGAACAAACGTGTCAGAAGGGACCAGGGCTCTGATTGACTTTCGTATTTCTATACTCTCCCTCGTTACATGTTAATTACAATTATTGTATATATGCATTCATCAGGACACAGTCGATTCTTGTAACTTAACTGCTCAGAATCCCATGATAGGGCATCAAATAAAACCATAGACTTAACTGCCACTGCTGTTTTTCCTAGCTGCCAGGTGTTCACCTAACTGTGCCGCCAGTTTGCTGTTGCTTTCATTCGACTACAAGAAAAAGCAACAAAAACAAGAAGTTCATTACTTTTTTTTGTCCAGGGGATGATCTGAACTGATCAGGAGCACCAGTTTCACAGTCCAGTGTAGGAGAAGGTCTTAGAGGTCATTCTTTCGTAGGTCGAGGATTTCAGAGGACAATTGCAAATAGTAACTAAGAAACAAAGTCAAATGTATCCACAGAGCAAACTGAAGTAAGTCACTGTAATAATATAGGACAAGAAGTTTTCAGAGGCAGAACAGGAAAATATCTGAAATCGACAGGCAAGGGGCAAAATCCAATATATCAGCTATAAAATATGAGAGTTACTGGGAAGTCATTCTTGCTAAATATTGACCTGTTACAGAAGGAGCACTTCATATCTACAAGTAGATAGATAGATAGTTTAGCACTAATTCACCTCCATCCCTAGAGCTGCCCAAACCACTTTCAGGGAGATTTTATATTGGTATATGAAGCACAACATTTAATTAGGTAGAGTTTCAAATGAGTCCTTCACAATCCGTTTATTGATCTATTGTTTCTGCAATCCCATTACACATATCAGATGCATTTAGGGATAGGTGTGAGCGTAAGAAATGAGATATTATTTAATAATATAATCTGTACCTATGAAACAATACTTTAAGTCCTTTAATAAATTCCATATGTAGATCTTGCAGCTCCCATGAATCTGCTATATGTTGGGAAGTGTTTTGTGTGAAATAAACATTGTAAGAATGAAAAACATATCCTTTGACAATTCACTTTAGGAAAAAGAAGTTAGAAAAGGAAGAGGGCGGACTTGAGCAAGTGTGTATACACAATTTACATATCCATATGCAGATAACCAGTGTCAAATGCTTCGCATTGCTTCTGACTTCCCAGAAAGAAACCTTAGTGGGGCTATGGGGGTATTATGCTAGTAATAGATGCTGTAATGACTGGAAAACACGAGACATCTGGTTTGTATCACTTTTTCTCCACAGTTGTCTGTGTACTGTTTTCTCCCCCACTGTAATTACCGCACTGGTTTTTGTGGCTCTTGGTTACAGAGATTATTTGTGGCAAGTGTATATGTAGCAGTATGATGCAGGTGTACTGTCTTTATTCGCTGTGATTTCATTTGTTTGAGGGACAAAACAGATATGATTAAACTCCTGCTTCAAACCAATACAGATTGTACCCTCACGGTGCCAATTTTGGTGAATCTGTCTAAGCTTCAGCATATATAAATACAAATGTCATCTATTTTCATGCTATTTATTACTCAGCGATATGGTTGCAAGTGGAGTAAAATGCCTCAGTATTTCTCTCACTGGGATTTTTTAAGTTGCCATTTACTCAATTATGAGATTGAGACCTGAGTGGGATCAATCTTTGATATTCTATTCTCAGAAGGCTTTGTTTCCCTCCCCTCATCTTTGGTAATAACCTCTGGTTCTATTTCATAATGGGATTGAAAGGCAGCAACTATATAAAATGAGAGCAAATAATTGTATTATTCTTTAAATGAGACCATTGAAATGGCAAGGAAGGGACATTATAAATCTTTTTTACTGGGATATAAATTGAGCTTTTATAGGCCTGAATTTGTGAAATGCTACGTTGTATTACCATTTGCAGGCTCCCGCTGAGGGCCACCACAGTAATAGTGATCACAATAATTATAGACATAGATAGCAACTATCTTCTCATCAGTCAGTTGTCTCTAAGCAACCAGGTTTAACAAGACTAACAGTTGCCACTGCGGATATTCATGTAAGAATACAACTCTCAAAATTTAGTTATTATAGAACTGGTGCCTGAAGCCCTCTGGCCTCTAATGGATCTGCCATTTGTCTGCGGTGTCCTAGATCTAAACTAACTCTTCCAGCTCATAATGGTGATCGTTTGTTTCCTTTGTGCCAAACACTTGATGGTTAATTCAAATATAATTTTTACTAAAAGCCAGACGTGGGGCTTATTAAATCTCTAACAAATTATTCTTTCCAAACCTAAGATTTCTGTTGGGAGTTAGAATGTATATAGCCATATGCCATAGAACGGTTACCATATGACACCAGTCAATGTGCCTTCCAGTTTTAAGCCATGGGGATCTATTCTTTAGGCCACCTCTCTTCATAACTCCATCAGCAGTTTTGACTGAATTAACAGGATGATTAAGCAAGAAATTTTTTAAGGAGGCCATTTTAGACAACATCTTGAAGAAAATTGTTAGCCTATCACTGATTAAGTACCTTCTGTCCTTTAAAAATTGGGAGTAGAGCAATTAACACTAGAAACTATAAGCATATACTTTAATATCCGCTAACCTTGCATTTGTATAGTGCTTTAGTTCTTCTAGCTTTTTCACACCTAGAATCTCATCTAATTTTTAATTAACCTTCTAAATTAAGCAGGGCAAGATGTTTACTTTGAATTTTCAGGTAAGAAAATGAGACACTAAAAGGTCATATGGTTTACCCAAGGCCACCGAAGCAGAGCTAGGACAAGTACTCCCAGGGCCTGACTCAGACCCATTTCTTCTCTGGAAACACCCATTGATGTATTTGCCATACAGCCAGGGGTCGGGTTTCAGGAATGAGAAGTGGAGGCTGTGCTCTCTGAATTCACAAGGCAGCATTCCTTATTTCTTCAGTGTTCATGCACAAGCTCACTTGGTCCCAGAAGCTCTATGTTAGACTAGAAAACTCATGTTTTTTCCAATACCATGCCTGTAGGAGTTCTCCCTTCTGGTTACATGAGGTCCACCTGGTATTGTATGAGGTAGTCTATGAAATTATTCTTTGTTTAGTTAATTTGAACAGGTCTGAAAGGACCTTTCTTCTTATCATATGGCTCACTCACTGGGAAACTATGTCTCTCCCATAGTGCCGTTCTGTTCATGGTCTGTTTAAGTAACAGTAGGCCCTGGCCAGGTAGCTCAGTTGGTTAGAACATCATCCCTATATGCCAAGGTTGTAGGTTCTATCCTTAGTCAGGCCACAAACAAGAGTCAACCAATGAATGCATAAATGGGCGAGGCAACAAATCCATGTCTGTCTTGGTCTCTCTCTCTCTCTCTCTGCTCCCCTTCCTTTCTCTATAAAATTCAATAAAAACATTTTTAAAAAGTTAAGTAATAGTGACATTTGGTCAAAAGAGAAACACTCCCTTTAACCACCTTTTTCTCTGTCAGGATAACTGCATGTACACAAAGGAAGCCACCCTAAGCTTTATGCTGTCTTCTAATCTCCTTTTTCACTGTTGAAATGTTCCAAAAAGAATAGGTGCAAGAGTTCATAAATGCAGTCATATCCCACATTTGCCTACATAATTAAAATGACGTGGATGGGGTGCAGTAAAAATGTACTGAAGGTCAGCTTTATATCGGCAAATCTACAGCAGTTCCCAGGCCAAGCATGTCTGTGAGGGACACACAAGTTATCTGCAGCAATTTTGTGCTTCTGCATCCTCTCTGTTCTGCTTAAACAGCCTTCACTGGCAACCAGTGCCTTTGGGTCTCTCCTATAAAGGGAGGCATAGGGGAAATTTTCAAAGGGATTTATTAGAGTCTGCTAATTTAACTAATTTTCACTGAGGTGTTAATGATATCTCAAGTGAAATACTATAAGTTTGACAGAGGTTTTGGAATTTAATCCCAAGGCATGATTTACGGTGATAGAATTTGTGATAATATATCACGAAGACATCGCGTATGTTGGGGCACAAGTGGACTTCATCTCAACCTACTATCATGAAGGTAACTCCTTAATTCCCCCAGGATAACAATCATATTAAAATTCTACACTGTTATTTTTTAAAAGTTCTTAAGGCATTGGAGTGAAACACATACATTTTAACTGAGTGCTGAATCAGAAAATTTTATAGAAACCATTATTTTCCTTGATGAAACTTTTTTCAAAGTTTTGGACCTACTTCTTAATCTATTTTTTTTTCTGATATGGATGCTTTTGGCTCCCAAAGTTTGGCCAAATTAACTCACCTTTTATTTTCCCATCTCTTCATTTTTTTTTTTTTTTTGGTAAGTATCCTCAGTAGTTAAAGCAAGTTTTGTTCAAAAGGAGGCAGGTATGGCAGTCAAATGCCTCAGACACAATGACCATCAAAGCACATGACACTTTATACACTAGAGGGCCCCTATATCAGGTTTGTGTCCTCAGGAGTACATATTATTGTCATATAGAAGCAGCCTGAGCATGTATTTCAAGTAAGTTGTGGAGTCTTGCTTTCAATTTCATTCCACCGTATCTTCTCCAGGACAGTATATCTAGCAGTTAATCATTTTTTCAGTAACCATTTGAGGTACTTCTGTGTGTTAGGTCCTTGAGGTCTAAAATATGTATACAAAAAATATCTGGCCTTTTAATAGCTTATAACATTTGGTACACACAACAGGCAACTAGAATAAAACATGGAAGTGAATTATGCATTCCATTGTCCTAGATCATGAGCAAGGGGAACTTGGCATGGAAGAATGTATATAATTTTACCATAAAAAGAAAGTAAATGAGAAAAGCAGGCAGAGAGAATAAGACAAGGAAAAGCATGCATATGTGAGGCGTATTAAAATACAGTAGGCCCCAAACCTGGAGTACATTAAAATTACCCAGGGAACTTTTTAAAATTTATATTTCTGGGCTCTATTCAGAAAACACTGAATCAGGAGCTTAGGGAGGTGAGGCCCCAGAATTCATATTTAATAGAAATTGTGCTGTTAGCCTGGCTAACTTTTGGGAACCAATGATCTAATTTGTCAGTACATTAATTCTTTCAAAGATTATTCATTGACATTCGAATATACATCAGACATGATTGTAGATGCTTGGACAAAATAGACACAAAATCTACTGTGTTGTTTACGCCCTAGTGGTATGAGACAGATACTATTCTAAGTGCAATCCATGGGCTGACTACATTCTTCTGCACTAAAGCCCTATGAAGACTTCATTTCCCATATGAGAAAAGTAAGGCATGAAGAGTTTAAATAATTTACCTAAGGTTACATAACTAGCAGGAGTGGGACCTGGAATTCTCAAATGCAATGTGACTCCAGAGCTCTCATGCGTGGCCAGCTACATAATTTGCAGAGCCCGGGGTAAAATGAAAATGCAGGGCCACTTGTTCAAAATACAGGAAAAAGCTGCTGTTAAAGGTATTAAACTATGAAGTATTTTTCTTTCATCCATGATCTCTCCTGCAACTTGTGATGTTTTTAAAATTTGGCATGTAATGTCATTCTAAGAAACACAAATTAAATTGTAAATGATTATATGACTGTTCCCACTCATCTTGATACTTTACAATGTCATTTTTAAAGGCAGATGCAAGAGCATTTAACTCATATTCAGGATCATTGAAATTAAACAATTTGTATTTCATAGTTTGCACATTCTTACTAGAACAGCAGAAATGCTGCATAAAGCAACTCAAATTTTTACTTTACTTTTTAATAGACATATATTTTTCTCTTATATACATTTGACTTATGGGTGAGTAAGGAAGTAGTGAAAAAAAAGAAGAAACCATGGGTTGCCTTGTCTTTCCTTCTATGCCATTATTTTCAGTGTAAGCGGTTGAGTAATACAGGGCAAATAACACCAACAGGAAAGAATATGATGAGATTCCTTTGTCACTCACACATCCTAGAGTCATTGCCATCTTTCCATGTTTGGAAAAAGTTCTGGTTCGAATGAGAAGTGTGGCCTCTCTTGGCTGTCAAAATCCAGATTTATTCAGCTACAGACACAAATACATTGTTTACCTTTTACCCACATAGAGTCTGGTGGGACTTGCACACATCCTGGTCCCACCAGAATTCTGTGATCACAGTGCCTAATGAATGCTATGTGGGAAAGACACGGAAATGAACAGCAGACATTAATCTGTGCATCCTCTCTGATCACATACATTCTCTATTCACAGGACTCCAACAAAACACCAGTTTAGAGATACAAGCACTGGACATCTCAAGATGGCTACAGAACATTAAACTGAGGATGGGCCCTCTGAGCCCTTCGTAAGACTTCATGGGTCACACACCCGTGGTATCAGCACTACCCATCCTTAAGTACTGCTCTGTACTGCATCCTGCATGAGGTGGTTTCGGGTTGGCTCACCATCCTTGTCATTCTCGTTAAGGTTAATTCCTGTTTATAAATGTTCCTTTGTAGTGTAATGACCATGACCGAACATAATACTCTAGATCTCTTGTTTTCAGAACTCAAAGCATTATTTTCTTGCTTAGACACTCGCACTAAATCCACCCTCAGTTTCCTGATTTGGATAGATGCAGCGCTCCATCCCATTTTCCTCTTTTTGTCCTTCATCCCCTGCATTTATCATAACACTATGTGCAGGTACTCTTCAAAGGGCTTTCCATAATGCCCCCCTCAATCCTCACAGCAACACTATGAAGTATGTACTAATTGGGTGGGCAGAAAATGGTCCCCCAAAGAGATTCATGCCCTGATCCACAAAACCAGTAAATATGGAAGGGTGAATTAATGTTGCAGATAAAATTAAATTTGCTAATCAGCTGATCTAAAAATAGGCATATTATTATGGATCATCTGGGTGGACCCAAAGTAATCACAAATGTCCTTGAAAGTGGAAGAGAAGGTTGGAGTGATTCAATGTGAGAAACAGCAACCTGGCATAACCAGCTTTGAAGATTAAAGGGAGCCATGAGCCAAGAAATGTGGGCCATCTCTGCAAGCTGGAAAGGCAAGGACACCACACGATTCTCCCCTGGATTCTCCAAAAGGATTTCAGACCTGCCAACAGCAAGACTCTAGCCCAGTGAGCGCGGCCTCAGACTTCTGAACTACCAAAACTGGCTTGCATCACTGGTTCTCATTGCATTTCTATTGGACATTGTGGATATGGAGCATTTTATTTATAAAGAGCAGCTTAATAAATACTTTAAAATAAATGATCACTTTTGGCAAATAATAGCCTCCTCTGTGAAGTATATATAATGTAACTATCTCAGTACTAAACACATAACTACCTCTACTCAGGAAGAACAGCTGCACATTGTATTTTTGGTAAAAATTAAGAACTCAGCAGGAACCTCAGACAACTTTCTGGGTATTTTGTATTCACCATCTGTCATTTTTTAAAGATTATGCAAGAAGGTATTGCATTTATCATTCTAAAACATGAAAATATGTCTACTCTCAAGGGGCCATGTAAGTCTTGAAGGTATTTATTTGCCAGTGTGCAATACATTACTGCCTTTTTAATGCATACCTGGTAGTTTCTTATAGGAAGAAAATAGAGATGTAAGTAAACCTTTTAAATGCTTGCAAAATAATCAACTAAGATCTGTTAACTTTGTTATGGACCAAGCAATTAGCTGAAGTTGATAATTATTTAAGAAGTTTCTTATTAGGCATGACAATGGCCCAAGCCCCAGGTTAAACAAAATGCAAATCTTCTCTAAATCTGGATTGCAGGTCGCTTGCTTACATTTGACAGTCTTCCAGTGTCCTCGTTCCTCTGCCCCATGCTCTGTCATTCCTCCCAGCATTGCTCTCACCTCTGCCAGGGCCTGGAAACGAATAGGCAGTTTTCACTACAAAGAAGCTACCAATCCAATATTTGCTACATAATTTATATATGCAGCACGGGGAAATTACCAGCATACTTCCATTATGTCATTTCCACAGTTATACTCAATTGCTCTTCCCTAAAGTCACCAGCACTTTCATTTCTAAACATTTCCTTTCCTGCCTTCTCTCATCCCCTGCTTAGATTTTTGGTTATGTTCCCATACCCAGGAGGTCAGTCTGAAGGCCTTTTGAACTGGTCTCTAATCTCCAGTCTCTCAGTTTGTTGTGACGATCTACCGTGAAACACAGAAGAAAGCATGCTGCTCTGACCTTCAATCTCTGTTTTGTATGAAGAGCAAACTAGGCAAGCTCTAAATTGCACTCCAAAGATAATACTTGTATCTCCTATAGCTTTGACATTAGACATTGATTTTCAAAATAAAATTCTTTTGGTTCATTACTATTTTGTGATTGAATTTAAATGAAATCTGGTCCATTGACCCTGCCTGTTGAAATCTTCCCAATATAAACGCTCTTCCCTGTGGTCTTTCTAATAACCCCAAACCAGATCATCTCTCTCCCCTCTGTCTTCCCACAGTCCTTCGAGTGTTCTGACTCCCCCTCCAGCATAGCTATAAGTGTACCCAGGTAATTACTTTTATTGAAGAGATTCAATCTTTTGATGTGTATAGGTTAATCTGTATCAGTTTTTTTTCTACAGCTCATCTGAACTTTCTTGTATCAAATTTCCCTTTCAGTTAATTAGCGGGCATGTTAATTAAGCTTCTTCTAGATGTCAAACATTTTCAGTTACTGCCACTACGAGCATTGGTACATTTTGATATTTAAGACTGAGGTCTGCTTATTTAATAGCATTTTTTGCAATTATGTTCCAAGAAGATATTGCATTTATCATTCTAAAACATGAAAATGTATGACATTTATTTTATTTTATGTGACATATAAACTATGTCATTTATGTTTCTTTAATAAATGTATTTAATAAAAGCCTCTCCTTCAAATAATAGTCAAGCTCATATCCTCCTTCTTACAATTCAGGCTAATACACTGAGGAAGGGACAGAAGAGATTTGGCTCTGAGATAGTCTTTCTCCTTTCCTCTCCTGGGCAGTAATTCTTCCAATGTTGGAGACCAGGAGAAGGAAGTGAGAACGGCAGCCTTGCTGAATAAGGGGTGTTGCTGGCCTAACTCTGCATCCTGGCAAATTTAACCTTATCCTTCTGATGTGGAGGTCTGTCCCAAGGGCAACCTCATGGAAATGTGCCCCGTGCAGTGGCACAAGGCACTGTACTCAGAAAGGGCCTTCCACTTGATTTACAGTTCTGCTGCTCCCATCTTGAAACGGTCAATTTTTGAGCAAAGTGTCCCACATTTTCATTTTGCCCTGGGTCCTGTGTGGGTAGCAGCCTTGCTTTTCTCTGAATGCTATTCAACTCCACTGGACATCATTTTTTGTCAAAGATCTCCCTCAGAAGGGAATAGTCAAGGAACCACCTCTCACTTTGCCTATGCCCGTGATTATACCTAATACCCCCTCAGAGCTGTGCATGCCATCTCTCAACCTGGGCAACCATGAGACTGCTACCCCCAGAAAGTCTTCACATTGGCCATTGGAACTGAACAGATAACCTACAACTTCTAAGGATGGCTAAGTACTGGGATAAATAGGGGTTGCCTCCTTCCTCTTTGTAGACATAACATAGTACAATTCCTTTATTTTAATAAGAAATAAGAAACCTCATAAAAAGATAAGTGTTTAGGAATTAAAAGTTCTTTATGGCAATTTTAGTCAATTATTTTAATTCCTTGCTAGTTACATGTCAAAAATCATACCAACCAAATGATAAGTTGTTTAGGTTCTTCTTTCATTTAGTTGAAATGAAGAATTAGAATCTAACTTGGAAATGCATGGCTTAGCTTTTCATGAGAGTCTTTTACCCTTTTTAAATTTCTTTACTAATATTTCAATTTATCCCTTCATTCAGCATGACAGAGGCTTTGGTACAGAAAACAGCATATTGTAGTAAAATGCAGGATAGGTGAAGGATAGACTTTTCTTTTGTAAATTTGGGAAAGATAATTGGGAAAAGGGTGAAAGACTAGCATAAAATTAATTTAGGAAAAAATATAGTTGGTATACTGCTGATTTAAACCATGACCTGCCTTATAAAACAAAACACAGGTTCATAAAATGGTAAATACTTCTGAAGATTCCATAACTAATTTATTCTTCCAAAATGAAAGTAATATTTATTGAGCTCAAGATGCTACAATTTTGTCATGAACAAGATACATTGATTGCATTCCTAGAACTTGGGGTCCAATGGCAGCTGTTGATTGTCTAACCAGGACTTTCTATTTGACTATGATGTTCAAGGTGGGTATATGGTCCCGGGTTGTCTGAAACAATGGATGATGCAAAATGGAGAGGCAGAATGGATACAGAAGGCAATTGCAGTAATTAAATGATAGCACCTTAAGAAACTGATGCAAGCATTCTGCTCATTCTCAATTTAGAAAGGAAGGAGCCCAACTCAGATCTAAGAAAGACAACCTCTTTTCCCAAATTCCCTCTGTAAGAAAGCCACCACTGATATTGCCTACCTATCATTCATTCTTCTTGGTAATGACACCCTAGGTTTGCTTTGAGGAATTTGTCCCTACTCGCTAACTATAATCTGTGGTCACTGCCAATCAGTAAAAATGCCTTCTTCAGCCTAGTATAGGTATGCAGCCCAAGACAACACAAGCAACCTCTCTCTGTAATTGTTAGTGGTTGGAGCTAACTCCTTCCACAGTATCCGAAGGAAACTGTTTTTCTTGATACGTAAGTGTGATTGACTAAGAAGGACTATAAATTGCTTGCAACCCCTCGAAACATAAGTGAGTATTTCTGCACCTTTGAATCTGAGCTGCCTTGACTTACTTTGACCCATAGAACGTAGTAGCTGAAATGATGGTTTACAACATGCAAACCTAGTAGTCATCACAGAACTTTGCATCTTTCACTCTTCCTGTTTTAAAATGCTGTTGTCATGTGAAGAAACATAAGCTATTCTCCTGGAGGTTAAGAAGCTACATGGAAAGAGAGACCCAGCTGACAGCCACCACTAACACAGGACTTGTGACTGAGACCATCTTTTACTCAACCTGCAAACTAGTTAATTGCAGTGCATATGTGACCTCAGACAAGTCAGGGAAAAAAAGTGAATGATTCTGATGAATAGCTAACACATTCATTTCCAAGTTTAGTTGTTTCCAATTCTCACTTTAAACTAAATGAAAGAAGAATCTAATAAAGTTGTCATCTGATAGATTACAAAATATCTTTGGCTGATAGACTATTAGTAAGATTGTTGACATGTAACTAGTGAAAAATTTAAATAATTTGAACACAGCCCAAATAACTGGCACATAGAGTCCTGAACAAATAAAATGATTGTTGTTTTAAGCCTTCAAGTTTTGGTATCACTTCTCATATGTCCAAAATGTTCTTCAGTTATTCTTTTTACTCTGTAGTGTGGTCTCCTTTTGCAGTAAGCTTTTTTGTCCAGGAAGTCAGAGTCAGATTTTCTTCCTTGTAATAAAATAACCCTCAAGGTACACTGAATTAAGAGGATTTATCACCTAAAATTCCTAGCTGACAACCCAATGCTTTCTGTTGATTTCCAAAAAATTTACAACTTTTACAGAAGTCAAATGCATATAACTGAAAGTGCTTTCGGGACATATGATCTCACCTAAAAGTAGAACTTAATCAACAAAACAAACAAGAGACCAAAATAGAATCAGAGGCATGGAAATAGAGAACAAACTGGCAGTGACCAGAGGAGTGGTGGGTGGGAGGTAACAGGGGAAAGTAGGGGAAGGGTCAGGTCAAGGAACATGTATACAGGACCCATGGGCGAGGACAATGAGACCGGACAGGAGGAGAATTGAATGTGGGAGAGGGGGTTAGACAGGGCAGAAGAGAGAATAGGGGAAAAATTGAGACAACTGTAACTGAACAACAATAAGAAAATAATTGAAAGTGGAACAAATTAGCATGACTCAAGAGGTGTATTGTTACTACGTTAGTCCTCTCAACCATCGCTTCGGCAGCGCTCCCTTCTTCCCCCTGGGGATGGAACCCCAGGATTTTGCAGGGAGCTCTCTGTGAAACAAATGCACATGAAGATTTGGTGTCTAAGAAAAATTGACACATTAGAAATAATATACTCCTAAAATATCTACAATGCAACTCTTGGGTGATTTCTCTTCATTCACTCTTTACAGCTTCAGGAAGACTCAGATTAGGCAAGAGACCATCTTGTTACCTGACAAGGTGAGTGTGCCATTAGACTATAATTTGTAAAGAGATAACAGAGTTTAATCAGTAATGACCCTATAGGACTAGTTTCATGTTATCACAGAACATTTCTATTTCATGGACACATAAAATGTAGGTACTGAATAAATCAATTGATGAATTAATTATTTACCTAATATCAAATATCTGACACACTGCTTGACATAGATGGAGACTCTCAATGTTTTATTTTTGTTTAAAATCATGAAAGAAGAAATTAATAGGAATGAAGGAAAAATTACATGGATGGGGGTGGTAAGCCATGGAGCATACATTTAGGGAAATTTTTCCTCTAGGAAGTTGGAGGAGTTTATGTCAATCATGGTGGGAAGGATGATTTGACTTGCTTTGGCATGTGTAGAATTCTAACATGATACTCTTTGCATCTATGCAGATTGACTTTGCAAACATGATTAAACAAATTATGGGAAGAAACCTAGGGAAAAACCTCTGAAGACTAAAAATTAAAATCTCTGGTTATCCAAAGTAAACAATTGTAATTGTACTTATTTTTCCACCTGAAAAGCCACCACTAAGTTTGTACTACAATGTTTCCAATTTCTGTCATAGCTGTCAGTGGGCTAAATGACAGGAAAAACATATTTTATGCTTATATTTGACTTGCAAGTGAAGACAGGGGTTAGAGTAGATGATTTAAATAATCAGAGACCCTGTACTTTGAGATACAGCTACTTACCTAAAGGGAATATGGGACCTTAGGAGCAACCAAGAGAATTGTGTAAGCCAAGCTCTTAAGATAATATGAAACTTCTTTCTTATTATTTTACAAGGTTCTGGCTACTCACGCTTTAAAACGGTTTGCCAAACGCAAACATGGGTAAGTTTCATAACACAAATACAGATTGTACATATTTTTATTTTTCATTCTCTGTAAGTTTTGTTCCTTAAATTTCATAAACTATGTTACATCCATTGTTTCCCTTAGTAAACTGCTGCATTGTGTGTGTTCTTCCAAATAACAGGATTTTATGTAAGGTACGCATGGGCTGAACTTCCATTGTGTGCTGTTTCTCTAAGATATTATCCCAAGACATCTTCTTCTAAGACATTATCTATTTTCCTAAGACATTATCTTTTCTCCATATATAAACTTTCTGTCTAGCCTTTATATTAAAATGTACACTTTCATGCCCTGAAAAACCCACTGCAAAATACAGTTTAACACACAATTGACATCCAGAAAGAATCTCTCTAAATCTGACACCACTGTTAGCTGCATTGTCATTTTAGTTTTTCAATCAATTACTGTTTCTGTGCTTTGGATTTTCACCTAGTCTTTCCTTCTCCAGGATATATAGTTCAACAGGAATACAAAATAAAATGAATGAGACCATTGAATTCACACTAAGGAAGAAGGAAATTTAAGAATTGGAAGTGTAGAGTTAAAATATTTAGATAATTTAAATAGAATATTTTCTATTTCTGTACCTAGACAATTACATTTTTTCATTCTTAAGGATTTCAAATGTTTAGAAAAGTTATAGCACATAAAAATAAATATCTTTGAATAAAGTCATGTGTTTTACCACATATTAACATTTCATCAAATTTGTTTTTGATTTTTAAGTTATAAAATATTACAGGTGTAAATCAAGCTGGATAACAAATAAACAACTAGTCCCAATGTTGATTGAAAACTTCTTGAATTTATAAGTTGACTGTGGAGAATTCATGTCTTTACAATATTGTCTTCTTATCCACGAACGTGACTTATCTCATGTTTTATTTATATCTTCCTTAATGTCCTGGAAAAGAACTTTGTGATTTCTGCATAAGGAGCTTTCACATTTATTACTGGTTTATTCCTGCTGAGCTAGATTTTTATTGCCATGGTAGCTTTTGTTGCACTGTCATATATGCACATGCTAATTATCTTATTAATTATCTTGGATCATTCAGAGACTATCATGCTATCTGCAAAAAAAAAGACAATTGTGCCCACTTCTTTTAAATTAGTATAACCCTACTCATTTGTTTTTAAGATTTTATTTATTTATTTTTAGAGATAGGAGAAGGGAGGGAAAAAGAGAGGGAGAGAAACACTGATGTGTGAGAGAAACATCAGCCGGTTGCCTCTCTCACACCCCCAACTTATTTTTGTTGTATTTTGCTGCCTGAGACTTCCAAAACAATGCTGATTAGAAGTAGTATTGGAGTATTCTTTTATCTTTTTCTCTATTTAATGAGAAGACTTCTAATATTCCTCCATGAGTTGTATATGGCATCTAATATTTTGAAAAATAGATACTCTGTCAAATTATGGAAGATTCCTTCTTTCCTAATGTCCTAAGTATTACTCTATTTTGAAACATCTGCTGTATCTATGCATTTTTCTATGCATTTTTTGCCGCATTCTGTCATTAATTTTTGCATTAAGTGGGTCATGACTGTAGCTCCGTCTTGATGTTATCTATGAAGGCACCAATTCCAGAACTCTAATTACTACTGGGTGTATATCATGTCTAATCCTAATTACTCATTAGCTACCATAATGAAAATGCTGTTAGCTGACCTAAGGAAAGTGCCTGATACTCGGAAGACTTACATAAATATGTTCCTTATTATTATTAATGTAGTTTAGTTTTTTTCAGAATTATCAGTGCAGTTTTCTGATATATTTTGCTTCCCAGAATGTCCTTTGCTTATGTAGGAGCTTCGCTGGAGAACAAGCAAACATGTATTTTCTCAGCTTAGAATTCATGTTCAAGTTAGAAAGTACTGAAGTAATAATGACTTAAAACAATTGACAAGGCCAAAATTTAATGCATCTCAAATTACAAAAACAATTAGAATTAGCAAGTTAGCATTATCTAATAACTATAACTTATTATGTAAGTAACTCAAAGAATATCATTATTGGCCAAATGAAAAAACTGGTGAAAACTATGTACTAGTAGGCTGTGTCACTTTGGAATTATATGTTCTCATAAACAATAGTGACTTTTATCTTAGTCAACTTAAGATGTTAATTTATATTTTTAATAAAGGGGTAATTTGATTCCCTGTCTTAATAAAGGAATTAAACATTTCAGGTTAATACCTATCTGCAATATTTCTTTTAGGAGACTCTCTGAAGACTGCAAAAACAGTTCATTTGAATAAACTTAGTATGTGAATACCCTACAGAGCCATCATGTAAGGAGAGGTAATTTCCCTTTACCCTTTTCCACTATTCTTTTTACTATAGCTTTATAGAATGCTATAATATTCCTAAAGACAGAGAAAGATGCTCTGAATAGCTTGAATTACTGAGCACATAAAGATTTAAAGGTTAGCCTTGAGGGACATTATTATACTTCAGGTCAATAATACTTACTAACCTTTCCCATATCTATTGAGAATAAATAGAATTTCTATAATACTGAATTTTGCTTGAACTAAAAGTTTCAGGAAAGTCTGCTTTGAGGTTAGGAGCTTGGGAGAGGGCTCCCAAGAGAATTATATATAAGGAGAAAAGAACATATGGAAAACCAGTGGTTTTCACACTGTCTCTGTCTTTAATTTAGAAAGAAGGTGCTGATATGGCTCTTTGTTCCCAGTGAAACTTTTCAGGATAAATCAGCTACTAGACTGTTTCTGTCTTCTTTTAAAGTGGTCCGTTTTGGAAAAGGCTGTTGATAAAATTGCTCATTTTACGAGCTTTTTTTGAAAAATAGGTTTAATAAAATGGAATGTTATTATAGCTCTGATGAGCTACTACTCTTTCTCTATTCCAAGAAACTAGCCAACAAGCCACGCCCTAACAACAATATGTCTTACTGTATTAATTGCGAGGCCATGTCAGCCCCAAGATTTACTGTTACACCTAATGGAGGATCTTGATGTTGTCCAGAGGTGGCAGCACTGAGCAGGGGAAAAGTTAGAGACTGGTCCTCTCCCTTCCGCCACTAGCTCTGAGCATTCTGAGCCTGATTCCCCTTTGGTAAAATGTGGTTGCTAGATAAGAGATTTGGAGACACTTTTAGCTCTAAATTATAGGTATATGTCCACATAAATTCAATACATTTTCAGGTTTCATCATTCTTACATGTACTCCTGCTGTTAACACAGTAGTTCCATGTGCACCGAAAGTGGGTGTGTCACAGGGGCAGAGAACCATACAGCCAGTGAGACAAATCTGGCCTGTGGTGTGTTTTTGTACTCCCTGTGGGCAAAGAATGTTTCTTTTTACATTTTTAAAGATTTGTTTTAAAATATATATACAATGTAGATTCATAAAATGAAAAAGAATATGTGACAGACATTATGCAGCCCAAAAAAGTGCTAAAATATTTACTATTTTTCCATTTACAAAAAAAGTTTGGTAACTCCTGCTAAGTAAAAGTTTTCTAGCTTACCCATTTATGCTTATTGTTATTTGGCCAACTTGTAATATTTAGGCTTTTTTTAAAAAAATGATTTATTTTTCTACTTTGAGATTTTCCTGTTTTATTCCTGTTTATGTTTCTTGGTGAACAAAGCATGGAGTAGACTATGTATGTTTATTTCCTTTGTACTTTTCTTTTTTCTTTTTTGTCTCCATTAAGAAATACTTTTTGGCTTGAGGTAATAGACTCTCCCATGCAGTCTTCCAAAATGTTATATGTTCCCTTTTCACATTTAAGTCTCAGATCCACCTGGAAATGACATTGGTTTGGGGGTAAAGTAGGTCTTGCAATTTAGTTTGGTCTTTTCTCTCTATGGCTAACCAGTGATCCTGCACCTTATATTGGTCTACAAGGGCATCATGCTCATAAATCAAGTTCCTGTATTCACATAGGTTAGTTTCTGTTCAATTACTCTGTGTATCCTATGCCAATACCAGAGTATCTTAAGTATTAACATTATTGCCCAATGGGAATATATATTAGTACAGTTATATTGCAAAAATATTTGGTATTATCCCATAAAGCCCAAAATGTGCCTATCATAAAATCTCACAATCTCATTCAAGAAACGTATCTTGGGGAAATTCATGTGCATGTGTGTGTGTGTGTGTATACATGTATATATAAATATGCATACAGATATAAATGGAGACATAAACAAAAATGTTTCTAAGAGTATTATTTGTTATGCTAAGAAATAGAAAATAACATAAAGTCTTACAATGGAAAAATAAATGATTTTAAAAGTGTTGCATTACATATACAATATATAAAAATGAACCATCTATGGCTTCTTGCACATTATAAAAATTGCATTTGGCAAAACTAAAGAATGCATATGGTTCCCATTTATACACAGTATAAAAACAGGCAAAACAAAATAATGCATTCATATGTGTTTTAAATAAAAATAAAACCAAAAAAATAAAATAAAAATGAAACCAAGCAAAAATGTAGGATTTTGGTTACTTCTACAGATGAGGAGGGCTATGTGTTCATTGAGAAAACATAGAAATTCCAAGGAATGGCTAACATTCTATCAATTATTACTTTCAAAACAGACTATAAGGAAATAAATGGAAAATAAATTCATTATAGGTGGACCATAGAAACTCAGACTAAAATGTATTATTCATGAAGCTACATGGGGTTCCTCAAGCCTTTTTTGAGAAGTCATGGTGGTTAAGCTTTTGTGTGTCAAAAGATAATTTTATAGGTCTACAATCTATGAGCAAAAGAGGGAAAAAGAGAGAGGAGAATGGACCTATTTTCTTTAGATGTCAGCTATGTGTCAGGTAGTCTGTCAAATCTTTCCCATGAGATACCTAGCTTTTCCTTCCCAACTCTGTGAGTTAAGTAGTATTACCCCATTTTATTCTTGTGAGAAAGGTCTCAGACTAAGCTATTGCTTAGTATACTTAAGGTGGGGAGTGGTAGAGCCAGGGATCGACTAAACCTTGCCCTTTGATCTTATGTTGCACCATAACTTTATTTTGAACCACGTAGACCTGTAGCATCAGTACAAGAGCCACAAGTCACTGGTGGCTCTGGAACACTTGAAATGGGCTAGACCAATAGAGGGGTCCTACGAGTACCAAATGCACACCAGAGTGCAAAGACTTAGTAAGAAAAAAGAAACGTGGACTATCTGATGAATAGTATTTTGTATTGATTGGATGTTGAAATGATCATTGAAGGATATGTTGGATTAATTAAAAATATGAAACTTAATTTCTCTGATTTCCCTTTACTTTTTAAAATATGGTTACTGGAGAATTTTTAATTACTTACATAGCTTGTATCATACTGTTTTCAGACAGTGACGATACAGACATTTCCATGGGGAGCCAGGAAAATTTAGTCTGAGGAAACACTGATGTTCCTTATGAACTGAGACATCTTGAGCAAAATCTTAGTTGAACTGAGCATGAACAATGTGTTTTCCTCTAACAAATGTGGATGACGATACATGTCCTGCAGGGCTGACGTGACGACTAAAAGCAAAATATAGAAGGCACTCTCCAGGTGTCTGGAACATCATAACCACTTAGGAAAGGATAACAAAATTCTGTACTCTATTAGTGAATTTTATAGAATCACAAAATCTTTAATATTTTAATAATCTGCATGAAATTTGAAGTACTATATTTTCAATCCTATTGGGCTTCAAAATCTACATTTTTTTTCTACTTTGCATATTGTTTCCATGATAAAATGATGGATAGTACCTTCAGCATCATAAGAACTCAAGAAGAAGGGAAAATATGAAGATATTAACATTTTAATAAGCAAACGATGATGTAATGTGGGCCCTCAGAAGATGGCAAAGCAAACCTTGAGTGTGCTGTGAATGTAGACTTATTGTTGATGAAAAACTTGTCATCACTATTTACCATAGATAGCCCGTCAACAGAAAATCGCTATTTAACATGTTCCCAGGTCTTCTTTTTTACTTAATTTATATGCAAAATCATTTAAAGAGTGCTTCTTACCTGTTAGTAATGAAATATACAGGTATATATTATATACAAATTAAGTCCACTTAAGCAGAACTACCTAAAAATCTTGCTTGGAAGAGCCAGTTGGTGCTATCATCATTCACATAGTTGTCCTTAAGTTCAAGATTTGTTGCATGTATATAAGTCTTTTTTACAAAGATAAATGCACCATTACAGTAAAGAAGTTATGAAATTGATACCATGGGTTCTGATATTAACCTACAATTTCTTCTTGCCAAAAAGTTCATAGCAATGTTAAACCAGTGTAGCTGAGACAATACTTCTGATCTGTCCTGGGTCGTCTTTTGCAGTCCCATGGTGTTCTCTTTCTGCAGAGAATTCTAAGCATTTTTGCCATTGACTGCTGGCAATCTATCTGTACATTGAAGCAACAATGATTAAGAACAAGCCCTCATTAGCTGAGGCTGCCATGGAAGCTTTTGTTTCACACTAATAAACACCACTGAATGCTATTTGCCTTTTCCAAAAAGAACCATGTGGCTCTCCAACACATTTTCTCTAATGTAAGCACGCTTTATCTGCATTCTTCCAAGTGCAAGACCAGCCTGTGGAGCGGCTGTGATGATCGGAGAGACCTTTCAAGCAACTTGTGGCATGGAAAGTCACTTCTGTATTCACATCTGAGCTAAAAGGGAGAGACCATTGCAGAAATGAGGATTCTGACAATTCTTGTGCTCCACCATGAAATAGATCCCCAGGAGGTGCTAGGGAACTTTGACATCGTCTAATTACTCTCTGCCCATCACTGTGAATTTTACATTTGCAAATAGTTATCTTCCTAAAGATAGAATTTTTTAAATCCAAAAGTCTTCTCTGCCTCCTTTATTATCTTCAGGATTAGTTTAAGAGGGGTGTCCTCTATGCCCTGAGCAATACTCTATAAAAAATGATAAGATATAGAAGTGTTGAAGGAACTAGTACCAGGTGTAATGCTTTGCCTGTTAAGCCAGGGCTTTTTTTTCCCCTTACTGCAATCAATGGACAAAATATATACTGCTGAAGAGAAATTCAACCTCTAAAAAGCCCTCCTGACAGCAGACACCTCAACAGTTTGGCTGAGTGCTCCGTCCTGCCTCAGTGGAAGGCAGGGATGATTCTGATTTGGCGTGAATTCCCAAGACTAACACCACAGCACGCTTGCCTTCTGCCTGTGGGAACAAGGTTCCATTGCTGAGTGCCAAGGACCTAACAATAGTTAATCTCTTAAAAGAAGCAGGTGGCCGTTGCCACTCTGTCTAAGTTCCCCTCGAGTCACTGCCAATCGCTTGCCTGTCAGATTTGGCCGAAGCCCAGAGTTTGACTGACTTCGTTTCTACCGTTTCATATTTTTTTTTAGTTTAAATGCATTTTATATTTAGACAACCGATACAACATGATTTTGTCTTAAAAACAATACCTCCACTCCAAATAAGTCAAGGTCAAAATAAATGAAGAGCTCAAGAGAACATCAGTCCCATTTGTCTTAGTACTGTGTGTGGATGAAAAGCAGCAGCCACTTAGGATGACAGGTGATAGACCCCAACTGCCAGATTGTTACGTTTTCCATTTCTAAATCATCTTTAAAGGAAAACATACATGGGGTCACACCGTCCTCACAGCAGTCCAGCCGAGTAACTGTGCCATCTGGGTTTATGTTTTCACCAATAAAGACCTCATAGTTTTTGAAATTAGCAAAGATGTGTTTGACTTGTTCTGCAGCCCCCATTCATAAAATGCTTTTCTCTTTCCGGTCGCTGTCCTTCAAGTTTCCCTTTGATTGACTTCATGTAATCTTTTATATGCTTCTGCTAGGCTTCATTTGTGAAGCTGGTTTCCTCCAAATGATGGTTCATGACAATGTCACCACCAGTGATGACTGTACTTTGGGTATCTTTTCCCTTGGGGCCTTCAGCGGAGGCATTTCCACCAACAAGCGAGTCATCAATGCCCCACTCTTTCCTACAGACTTTCTTCCCCTCTACCTCCAGGCACAACCCGTCTGTGATCTCTCGGATGTTATAGATATTAAACATCTCATCATGGCTGATGAGGTTCCCGTAAATGGTCATGATGGTAGCCGGAAAGAGAGGACAGCAGAGCTGGCTTCGCAGGAGTCTGGAGCTCCCTCAGGGCAGCCTGAGCTTGCGACAGGTGGAGCGGGGAGAGAGGGAGGAGCATATGTGGTTGGAGGGGTTGGCAGAGGGCAGGCCAATGGGGGGAAAGCTTGAAGATTGTTTTTAGTGTCCCTCTTTTGACATGTTGTTCTTCATTGTCAGTGTCCAAAAAATTACTGAATGTAAGCTGAAATTTGAAAAACATGTCTTGCGATTTTGTTGTTGTTTTTTTCATTAGAACCCCACCTCCCCACCTCAGTGGCCTGTATCCTGTCTGTATCTCTCACGTGCAATTGAAAAACTAGCGCTGGATGCAGGCCAGCCCCACCCCTGAATCTACATAGATCCACTTGCTGATGTATTTTTATCTTATTGATGTGTGGAGATGAACCACCATACTAACCATGCCATACAAAATGCCCAGATTTTGTATTCCATCTGAGTTGAGACGGTATTCTGATGAGAAAGCACAATATATTCGACTACAAATTTTAAGGAATTGTCTTTCCATGTGATTAAAAACACATACATTTTCCAAAAATAGGTGATATGAACTTGCTTCATCCCACATTCCATGACTATCATAGCAAATGGTAAAATTGGCATTTATTTTCCTTTTTGCTTAAGCCCTTGGTTGTAAACTTTACCTGAATATCTACAGTCATAATCTATAGCTTTTTATTCCAGAGTTTATACACAGGCAACACAGCATGGACTATAATTTTCCATAAGAAAAATGAACTGTAGGAGACGTGCCCTTTAATGTGAGAAACATCTGTAAATAGCCCAAACCCTGCAGAAATGATTTACTATTTCATGGGTAAGCAGATATTGAATACTGCAGTTTATATGCGTATATTTATTCAATTCGTATCTAAAAAGGTTTGAAATAGAAAACTCAACTATAAAGGGAGAGATTTTTCTAATGGATGCAAATTGTACTGCTGGTCATTCTGGATCCATTTTAGAAAGTAACATCTCCAGATGGTAATATTAAATGATCATGTGTATACTTTTGTTTTTGTCATAAGCTATGGATAAATTTGAAGTATCTCTTCTTCTCCTCCCAAGTGTCACCTTCCTACCACACTATACTTCCTCATCTCTATTCTGCCCAGGAATACATCATGGATTTTATGGTTTTTTATTCCAGTCTATTTTTTAAAACTTTACTATATATATACTCAAATCCACATTCTTACTTTACTATATTATATATAGTAAACTACATAAAGCACAATATACATAGTATGAATGTGAATTTGAATGTATATGAATGATATGAACAATGTAATCATTCTTTGAACTCAAATGTTTTTAAGTGTCCACATTCATGCATCTAGAGTCAACCCATTCATTTCTCTGCCACACAGTATTCCCTCAATTATCCATTGTCTTTCTGATAGATTATATGAATTTCTTCCTATATTCTTCCCTTACAAACAACATTGCAATGAACATAATTTCAGGTTTTGTCTTGAATACATTGTAGTAGTGATTTCTTGGTTATATACCTAGTAAAGAATTGTAGGATCATAAGAGTATGTACATTTTCTAGATATTGCCAAAAGATAATTGACCAAATTTGCAGTCCCACCAATCTCTCTATTTTGTCCTTGTTGGTAGTAAGTACTTTCAGTCTTTCTAATTTTAATCAAAATAGTGGTTCTAAAATGATGTCTCATTATTGTAAGTGATTGTGTTTTTGACAGTGGTATTATCAGTAGGTATATTTCCTCTTCTTTTTAAATGTATTTTCTAACTTTTTAAAATTTATTTTTAGAGAGAATAAGAGGAAATGAGAAAGAGAAGGAGAGAAACATCAGTGTGTGGTTGCCTTTCTTGTGCCCCCTACTGGGGACCTGGCCTGCAACCCTGGCATGTGACCTGATTAGAAATCAAACCAGTGACCCTTTGGTTTGCAGGCTGGCACTCAATCCACTGAACCACACTAGCCAGGAACTAACTTTTCTTTAATAAGCATATATCTATTGTTAAAAATTACAAAACTTATTTTACAAATCTGTTCTTTTTATCTTTTCCTTCTATTCAAAAGCATTTATTTTATCATTGTATTGTTACAGGCACAAATTTTTTTAAAGTTACAGTCCTTGCCATTGAAGGGCTTGTAGTTTAATCAGGTTAATAGATATGTAACAAGCTATATTATTGTTTGATAATCACAAAATTAAATGTGTGAGAATATAGAAATAGCAGAGGGCTTATTAACACTAAGGCAGTTCCAGAGAAGTCCTTCTAGAGATGTAATGAATGAGCTCATATTAATTTTCCTTTGAGGATGCTGCAGTCTTTAGCTTAGGATCTAGTTTAACCAACCAGTAAAATATAGTAAAATACAAACAGAAAAATATGAAATATTTGTGTCATCATCTGATGATGAAGAGGCAATGACAATTACTCATAAAAAATAGGGTCAGAATAAATTGATGTGGACAGGTTGACTCAGGACGCCTTCCTCTTCAAGGTCTCACAAATGCCATTATATCAAAGTTATACGGGCACAGCTTCTGGGACCATGATGTAGAGCAGGGAGGAGTGAGAAGAGGAAGATAACCTTAGCAGCCCATTACAAGCTCTCAAGCTTCAGATCTGGAAATCACGATGAACATGGTCACATGTACTCCTGGCAAAAACAGACGACAGCCCTTGACACTGCAGAGGGGTCAACACTTTCTGGTTCATCAAGCACAATGAAATTATTATTTCATTTATTGTTCTAGGTGCTTCATTAATGATGGAAATGAGTCTCAGAAAAGCCTGAATTGTCCAAAATCAGACACTAAGATATAATTTAATTGAAATAAAAACACAGGAGGACTCAGCCTTCATAGAAGTCCCTCCATTTCCCCTCTTCTAGAACTTACTTGCAGATGAAGACAGTTGCATATATATATTTAGTAAAGGCCTCCTGCGTATCCATTCTTCTTTGGGGAACATTTTGTAAAATATGAAGATTGTAGAACTTTAGTGGTACACTGTTTCACACATTGTCTTCTGCCTTAAATTTTGGATTTTTCTGGACAGTTTGGAGATTGCAGGTAGATAACTGAAGCTGAAAATTGTAAATGCATTTAATAAAGTTGAAATTATTGGATTTTTAAAATCAACTTGAAAAAGATGATTGAAAATATTTCAGTCAATAAAGAGTTATAGTCAATAAGGTGACCTAGGAGGAAAAAAATGGCATTTTCCCTTTTCCTTCTCAGCTGATTTCTCAAAAGAGACCTTGCAGGCAAGAAGGGGCTGGGAAGAAGTGTTCCAAGTCATGAAAGGCAAGGACCTACATCCAAGATTGCTCTATCCAGCAAAGCTTTCATTTAGAATGGAAGAGCAGATAAAGCGCTTCTCAGATAAGGTCAAGTTAAAGGAGTTCATCATCACCAAGCCCTTATTATATGAAATGTTAAGGGTACTTATCTAAGAAAAAGAAGATAAAAAACATGTATGGTAAAATGACAGCAAACTCACAATTATTAATAACCACACCTAAAACAAAAACAAAGTAAACAAACAACTAGAACAGGAACAGAACCACAGGAATGGAGATCACATGGAGGGTTATCAACAGGGGAGTGGGGGGGGGAGGTACAGAGAATAAGTAGCATAGGTGGTAGGTAGAAAATAGCCAGGGGGAGGGTAAAAATAGTATGGGAAATGTAGAAGCTAAAGAACTTATAAGTATGACACATGGACATGAACTAAAGGAAGGGAATGTGGGTGGGAGGGGGTGTGCAGGGTGGAGGGGAGTGAAGGGGAAAATGGGACAACTGTAATAGCATAATCAATAAACTATATTAATAAAATAAAATAAATTTTTTTAAAAAGTGATTTAATGATGCAGTCTGACCAGGAGACTTGTCCATGCATCTACCCAACAAGTATTTGCTGTGCACTCACTACATGCCAGTCAGGGTTAAGTATTTCACAGAAACTATATCATAATAACTTCAATAACAGTGCTACAATATTGGTGTTATTAACTCTATTATAAGATAATGAAACTGGAGGTAAGAAGATTAAGTGATTTAATCAAAGTTGCACATCTTTTAAGGAGTAGAACTAACCCCAAAGCTTATTTCTAATTAACTATGCTATGCTATACAGTAAAAATGTTTTATTATATCTTATCTACTATTTTCAGACCCACAGATTTGAAAAGCAATCGTTCTCTAAAGAATAAAAAAGGTGTTCAAATATCTACATTTCCAGAACATAAAGTTATAAATGATCATATTAATTGTTAATAATAAACAGTTTTGAAAAACATAATGCTAGAGACGTTCACATACTTTTGAATGAAAGGAGTTTGTATGCACGATAATGTTTTTGTCAAGTGATTTATTGCATCATTTTTTATTTGTCAGAAAGTCAAAGCAATTGTCATTTCATAAGAGAAATGTAACAGTCCTGACATTGGAATGTGATATAACTATTATTTTGTGTCTATTTCCAGGCAGTCGATCCAACTTACATATGATGACATGGGAGCATGCTGTAAAACTTTGTCGATTTACCTTCCAAAATGTTATTTATCTGACTACTTTGTTCCTTTGAAATGTTTTACATATGCAGCTTATAATTTTCACATTGAAAAAAGATAAAGCCACTGGTTACTGTAAAAGGTCACCTTTCTAATTGGTGTAATGAAGCCCAGCTGGTGAGCCAATCTCCGGAACAACTCGGGGCTGGCACAGCAGTGGCAGAGCGAATAATGTATTTGGTAACAGAAAAGTGGTTTTAGCATGTGTCCTTTATTCCCCATATGTGTGACTGCCAGCCATCAATACCCTATTTTATTTAAGGCAAAGCATCTTTAAATGTTCAAGTGATTTATACAGCAACCTGTGTCCTCATGCTAAACAGAAAAGGGTAGACTTATCATGATGAATATAAAAAGAGAAGTAATTGATTCTTTGGTCTGAATTTTCCTCTTGGTTAATAGATTTCCCCTTTAGCAACAACAAGGCAAAATAATAAGGAAGCATACGAGATAACTTAAGTAGAGCTGGCTTTGGCACTGCCAGTCACTAAAAGCTTATCTAGCATTTCCAGCACTCTGCGTGAATGTGCCTTCTGCTCTGTGTGTAGAATAATAAAATCTTGTAGCTCCATAAATGTGAACTTCATCTTGTAGAAGGAAAGAAATATCAATTTTACATAGTGCATAATTCTGTATTTTGTTTCTTGACATTTAAGAAAATTGCTATAAGGATATCAATTCTGAAATAGATATGCTGCCTGCTTTTAAATCGTAATAGTGCTGAACAATTATAAATATAATTCAGTATCCATAGCAAATACCATCTAGGACTTTTACAGCCATAATATGTTTTTAAAATGCTGCAAGGAAACCTGGTTTCATCAACCTTGATCTTACTGCCGAAGTGTCTGGACACTATCAAAAATGCTTTAAGATGACATTGCAATCTGCAGAGGCAAAAGTTTTATTTTTTTGTTTTTGTTGTTTTCAAAGCCTTTTTATTACTCCAATGCTATAGACAAATCGAGTATGTGTGTAAAAACATTGCAAGTCTAAGAAAACTTCAAACAAACATAAACTCAAATAGAGCTATTAGGGCAATCCTTCAAACAAAATTTCTTTTATTCATTGTGTAGCAGCTATTCTGTGCTTATGGCAATTTATGCAGAGCTACGTGCTGCATCAGATCACAAGTGAGGAAGTTGAATAGAAAGAAGTCTGGTTCATTGTATTATTGGCATAAAAACTAGACACTAAAAGATTAATTTCCAAATTATTTTATTCTTTTGAATACCTCAGTTGCAATAGTTTTTTTTATTCTTTTCCCCTTAATCAGAATTATAAAGTATACTTCATTTACTAAACAAGTGAAATCTCTATTCCTATTCATCCTCCATACCAGCTATATATTTAACATAATAGAGTGCCAACACAAAGACGACTAGATAGGCTACTTTCCAAAATATCCATATTAATGGGGTGCGCCACATGATATAGGCACAAAGAAGAGAAAGACAAAGATACATTTTTAATAAACATTAATTTTGCTTTTATCTAGATAGTAACATTTCATGATTTCTTCACAGTCATCTTTGAACTTTTCAATAATTATTATAAGTCTTATATTTTTACATTTAGGTGTAATTTAAAAATATAATCCCTCTTAAATTTTATTTTAATATTTTCCCATTACATGAAGGCCTTATGGTGATATATGTGTATAGCTCTGAATGTTGCAACAATTGTAGTGGGAAATTTCAAAAGATAACTTTCTCTATGAAAGAGTTCCTGTCATTTCTTACTGTTTAATTACATACAAATGGGAAGTTCCTTTAACCATCAAGAATGGTAGCATATCCTTAGGTGAATGTAAAACAGAGTGCACTATTCCAGATGAAACTGAAGTATATTCTAGTTATTTTAGCCACTTACAGCCATAATATTTTATGACTATGTATGTAACATTTTATGTGAAGTTATAACATCTTACATCTACAATGAATGTCTATGTAAAAGTGATTGGGAATCCATCTGTAAGATATTCAAGGGCACTATAAAAAACAAATCCATGTTCTATGGTTCTTGGCAAGCAGGGCAACTTGAGCAAGGATATGGGGGAGACAGTTGATCTTTGGTCAACACACTCTCTCTTTTATCTTCTTTCACTCACACTGCTTCCCATATAGATTTACTGATTTTTCCACTGAATGGTTAAAGTGTTCATTTGAATATACAAGATATCATCCTAAGTATTCATTGATAATATGTTATAAAATAATGAATATTAGTCTTGGTGTTTTTATAAATATCTCCAAAAGGTTAGGCTGTAGAATGATGATTATAATTTCTTTATCACTAGTAAAAATTACACAGTATTCTGGTGAATTTCATAAGAAAAAAATCAATGACAGAGAACTTACTGATACAGGGCCTGAATTGCATATTATAGAATGGACCATTCTATGAAGGGAAAAAGGGCCATATCTCACCTTCATTTTCATGAGCTAGTTTCTTAAGTTGTGTCTTGCCTACCCTTGCTTCCATCTAGATAAGACCCAAGGAAAGGTCCTTTACTTTCAAAAGGTGTAATACATATACTTACCTCTATGCAACATTTCTCTAAAACTGTATTTGTCCTATTTAATTTCTCAAGAGTTGAAAAAAATGCTTTACTTTACCTAAAAATGTCATATTTTTAAATTTGATGCCATTGCCCTGGCTGGTGTGGCTCAGTGGATTGAGTGCAGGCCTGGGAACCAAAGGGTCACCAGTTTGATTCTCAGTCAGGGCACATGCCTGGGTTGTGGGCCAGGTCCCCAGTTGGGGATGTGTGAGAGGCAACCACACATTGATGTTTCTCTCCCTCTCTTTCTCCTTCCCTTCTCCTCTCTAAAAATAAATAAATAAAATCTTAAAAAATAAATAAAACATTTTAAAAATATAAATGCCATGCTATTAACAGTAGTGGAAATAACAAAAGGGTTAGAAACGATACAGCAAATCTAACTCTAGTTCTGAAAACCTCCATTCCCACAATTATGAAACTCCCAAATCAGTATTATGGTTAAAATGTTATTGCACTTTTCATGAATATAATCATTTACATAAATTAGAAGAATTTAAATCAACACATCTTATGGCATGCCTAAATAAATGAAATGTTCTGAAATAAATCATAACAATAGGCATGGTTTTCTCACAAAACAATGAATGATGAAATGGGAAAGAGATGAATATATAAAAAAAGAAAAGGATGCCCTGACCAGTGTGGCTCAGTAGGCTGGGTGTTGTCCACAATGTAAAAGGTCACAGGCTCAATTCCTAGTCAGGGCACATGCCTGGGTTGCGGCTGGTCCCAGGTCAGGGTATTTGAGAGAGGCAACCAACAGATTGACGTTTCTCTCACACTTTGACATTTGTCTCCCTCTCTTTCTCCTCCCCCTCTCTAAGAATAGATAAATAAAATCAAGAAAAAGAGGAAAGAAAGGAGAGAGAGAGAGAGAAAGAAAGAAAGAAACAAAGAAGAAAGAAAGAGAGAAAGAAGGAAAGGAGGAAGGAAGGGAGGAAAGAAGGGAGGAACAGGATGGAGTGTAGTGGATTAATTCCTTTGGTAGCAATTGTCACATGAGAAATTGTTGACCCATGAGGAATTTCTTCCCTAATTGCTACATTCCTGACTGAGGAATTATGACAGTTGGATTCTGCTGGTTTCATTGACTTCACAAGTAAGCCTGACAATACTACATACTTAATCAACTTTACTATTAAAGTTGGGCCCTGTACAGTGGCAGAAAGATCACTGGCTTCAGAGTCACAGAGACTTCTATTTAAAGCCCAGCTCTCTGTTTACTTTAGATCATTAAATTTTCTGAATTATAATTTTACTCTCCATAAAATATTAATTATAAGGATTCCTCAGTTATCTGTTGCTAAATAATGTTATAAAATGCTTCACCCTATGCTTAGTACAAAGAAAGCTTTACTAAAAAATCTAATATCGTCATTGATGTTGTCTTGGTAACAATGCAGTCATCTTCATTATTCATAGCAGTTACTTCTATAAAGTCACTGTGAACACTAAATTAGTGAATACTGGCATATTGTTCTAAAAGTAAATATAAGGTTAGGTTCTCATGAGCCTCTGGTCGTATTTTTTACCAATCAAATGCCATTGGCATTATATAGGTTCATTTGCCAACATCCTTGTGAAAAAAGCCAGTCTCATCAATGTTGAAAACATGCTTTCTTTCACATATACCTTTCCTGTATAACACTTAAAAGGTAAAATCTACCTACATTATTCATGATTTTCAAATTTTTTTATTTGTCTACTCATAAAACCTATTCATAACCTCAAAATCAATAATCACAGCTCATTGGCTACCATTTGAGGACATGTAAAATGTGGCCAAAAACTTGGATTACCTGCTATGTGCATCCCTGGACAAAGTTGAACAATGACCTTCTGCCGTCTTCTTTCGGCTCTCACACTGTAAACAAATGCACTTTTTGCTGTTCATTTAGTGTCGTGTTTTTTGCATCTTTGTGTTTTGGGGTTTGGTTTTGTTTGTTTTTAGTGATTTCATCATTTAAAATGGCCCCCAAGCACAGACATGAAGTGTTGTCTAGTGTCTCTAAACACAACAAGGGCATGGAGTACCTTCTGTGGAAAAGACAGATGTGTGATTCTTCCTTTTGATGGCATGTTGCTGGCTTTATCTGGGCTTGTACTTTATCTGGTCCAATCAGAAAACTGGAAGAACCCATACAGGTTCATTCTGGTCCTGGAAATTTACAGAATTCGAGAAAATTTAACTCATTTAATCTTCTTAACAAACATTTCATGTAAATGTTATTTTCGCCATTTTATTTTATTTTAAGATCAGAAATGACATTTACGTATTTATTTTTAATTATTTTATTGTTGTTCAAGTACAGTTGTCTGCATTTTCCTCCCACCACTCCACTTCCCCCAGCCATCCCCACCTCCCTCCCCTGATTCCACCCCCTTGGTTTTGTCCATGTGTCCTTTCCCCTCTTTACCCCCATTGTCTCTGCCCGCCTCCCCTGTGGTTACTGTCAGATTATTTTATAGAGAAAGAAAATGAGAATTTGGATTGTTATGTTTAAAGTAATATAGTCTCACTCTCCAGAAAAAGGATTTCCTGGTTAGGAAGTGAAGAAGACTTCAAATGTTAAAAGTTAGATCTGTGTTAGTGTGTAAGAGATTGTGGTAAGCACATTGTTCAACATTCTGTTTCTACATCATCACTAATATATAGTTCTTATTGTCACTCAAATACCTATAGTCAGAAGAAATAGTCTTTAAAAGTAAGTCCATTCCAGTTTTCAATCACTATATATTATAAAGCTATTTTAAGAGTTAACTGAACAAGGTTATGCCAACCACTGTTCTTCCTGCTCATCTGAGAGTTTTTCCCTTCATGTGGTAAAAGGTTTCTAATTCCTCACTAATTAATTCCCAGACTATGTTAATCACTAGAAATAATAGTGGAACAAAATTTAACAATCTTTATACATTTAACAACTAGAGTTGTAAAAATCTTAATATTATATATTTATAATTACTACTGGGTCTATATCACATATTAGGTTTCAGCAATAAGCCACAACATTTAGCAAAATCTTTTGTTACCAGAAACAATTTCAACAAGACTATTTTAATTTTTTTTCTTATAAAAATCAACCTATACTACAAGACTGATGTATAAATTAAAATTTAAGTTCATGAAAGAACATTAGAAATTGTTGACTCCACAATGTCTTGAAAGAAAGAAAGAAGAAAGGGAGCAGAAAGAAAAAAAGGAAGGAAGGGAGTGAGGGAAAGGAGAGAAGGGGGGAGGGTAGGAGAAATGGAAAGAACAAGGAGGAAGGAAAATTTAAAAGATATCTTTCAAAACTATGTGACGTGTTTCTAAGGGCACATACACATTATGAAGAGTGTCATACTTAAATACTTCTTCCATACCAATAAAAAGAGAGAAAAAATTATTCAAGGATGTGTGGTTAGCAGCCTCTAAGATGGCTCCCAATAATTCTGTCCTTTGTTATTTGTGCCTTTGTATCATCCTTTCCCCTTGAGTACGGATTGAATTTAGTGACTCTGTTCTAATGAATAAAATATAGCAAAAGTGATAGATGTCACTTCCAAGAGAGGTGAGAAAAAGATAATGGCTTCCGTCTTGGGCACTTCCACTCTCTCACTCACCCTTGAGGAAGACAGCTACCATGTGATGAAGCAACTGGGTGGAGATGCGCACACAGCAAGGGACGGAGGCCTGACAGCAATGAGTGAGCCTGGGTGTGGAGTTCAGTTCCGTCTTCAGATTAAACTGCAATGAAAACTTGACTGCAACCTTATGAGAGACCTTAAACTAAAGCACCCATATTACCTGTTCCTAGGATTTTGATTCATATGTGCTCTGAGAAAATACTTGTTTTTTTTAACTGTTCATTAGGGAAATATTTCATTATACAATAGGCTATAACTAATATAGGATATAAAGAAGTGATTTACCAAAAAAGATAACTCACCAAAGATTTATGAAAATATGTTCCACATTACCAGTAATTGAATAAAAAATTTTAAAAGCAATGGCAACTTTTATACCTCGAATCGAATAAAGTAATTAAAACTTTCTACCTATTGAGTTCCTAAAGTAAACAGTGAGTTTGTGGTTATTAGTATGTGTTTCTACATGTGTATTTAAAGATACAAAAAATGGGAAATTCTGCTTTATTAAATCACCTACAGGGGAGAGGATTTTGTGTGGCCGCGCCTGTGGGTGTGTTTGCATAGGGAGTTGACTGCACTGCAGCACCAATGTACTCTGCCTCATAAAAACAACTGGAAGTGTTTCAATATCTACTCATTATACCACATATCACTTTGGATTCTATTTGTTCTGTGTGGTAGCCCAAAATAAAAAAAATAAAATAAAAGTCTTGGGTTCAAACTTCGTATCTACCACTCTTTAGTTTTACAAACCAGTATACAAATTTTTTTCTGAGCTTTAGTTCCTTTTCTGCATCAGCATGTAAAAATGATTGAGATAATGTATGTAAAAATACACTGTAAATAGCAAGGTGATATGTATACATAAAATGTTATCTTATAAATTATCCAATGTATTGGTGGCTTTAGGCTAAAATTATAACCAGTGAAGAGAAGCAACCTGGTTTGGAATTCCATTGAATTGAATTCTCCATGCAATTCTATTGAATTCTATAGTCAGTTGGACTCCATTGAATTCTATAGTGAATTACTGTTCTTCCGTGGTACTAATTTTGAGTGAGCAGAAAACCCTACAATTCATTACAGGCACAGAATCCTAGTTTCACACAATAAGCCTCATCTTATAGGGACATCTTAGAGATTTATCCTAGAGACAAATATGTTTTGTATTGCAATAAATCACATTTTGAAAGGATAGTAAAATACAGCTGCATATTGGATCTTCATCAGAACCCTGGTAAAGGCAAAACAATTTTTATTTGGCAAGTGAAGTAATTAAAGAGATTGAGTTGCTCAATAACACATGCCCATAAAATAGAATTAACTATTGTTAATTCTAACTATTTTATTTTTCCCCTCAAACATTATTAATTCTAGGGCAATGTACTTTGCTGTGTTTTTCACGATAGTGAAAATAGTGCTTATAATTATCAATAATTGGAAGAAAGTCTATGTCCAAGAATAGTAGATTGGGTAAATTAATTATAGTACATCAATAAAATAGAATATTGTATAACAATCCAAAACGGCAATAAAGAAAGACCCAGTCAATTGTGGATTAGTTACATTTGTATTTTATGGTAATTGTAATGATTCCTCCAGAAAACTAGCAGCATATCAGAAGAAATATGAAAATTAAAAAGTCAACTATAACTTTTTAATCTTTAAATTTTTTTCATATCATAGTCTTATTAGAATAACTTCAATATTTATACCTATAAATTTCTAAGTTAGATGTTTTCCCCCAAATGCCTTTGTTTGGCTCACTTTAAATTTCATGTAAACTTTCTGTCGATTCCACCAATGCTTTGTCATTTAGAGATAAATAATCTGCAGAAGAATCCCTGCAGGAAGCATTTCCCCAAAACAGCACAGTTTCCCCCAAAGTGATTCGAAACTTGTTGCTGAGCAAATGTGCATCAAAAGATAATATTAGAAGAGAAATGCCCTTTTTATGGCTAATCAGGTTGTTTCAACAGCTGAATCTAATGTGGATTTCACTGAAGAAATCTAAGATCTTGTTCTTAAATATCTATTATTTGATTTCAACCCAGATTATTCTTAGCAAGTCTATAATTTCCCTAAAAATCTTGTTCCATTCACAGCTAGATATGCTTCTGAATGTGTCTAATTAGGAGACATCTCTTCCTTCCTCCTTTGTCATCCCTTTCCACACCAGGGGGACATTTCCCCACCTAAAAATTCAGAGTTGACAACATATAGGGGTTGACTAAAAATGGGGTTGACTGGTGAAATAGATTTCTAGACTAAAAAAAAAAAAAGTGGGAGGGAGAGTGGTTGAGTGTGGGGGGAGGGGTTATCTGAATTCTGTATTCACAATGTTTATTTCATTGTATTTCCTTGGCTTTTAAATATCCACTCCAGTGCTGATACGCAAAAGAAAGGAGCAAGCAACATGGACAGCTTCACATGTCCTTGAAATAGATATTACTTGATTTTGTAGCTCATGTAATAACTGATAGCAGAGAACACTCTAGTTTTGCAACTAAAATAAGAGAAATGAAGCAAGTCCTTTTAAAAATCCTGAGTATAAACTGCTCACCCAATTAAGAAAGTGCATTCACTTTCAGTCCACAGTGCGGTAGGGGACAGATAATTGCGCCTATGTCAACCTTGCAAAGAGCTTTCTAAAATCATTAAGCATTCAGAGATTTTATTCAGCCTGCAAATTTTCCCTTAACTGCACTTACACTTATTAAAACCACTCACTCCCTGACCATCTTGACTCACTTTTAGAGCCCCCCATATCATTAAGGTAAGGCCTGGCAACCATTTTGCTGCAACTGATAATGATATTTTTTCCCACCAATGCAAATTTCCATCAAAATCAAAATGAAAGACCTGAGGAACCTGTCTCAGAGAATGGGAAATTTCCCTCAGGTCTGTACCAAAACATGAAAAAGAATGGCCATGTTTTAAATATTTTGTTTCATTTTGAACTATGTATGCCACAAACTGATTTTATGCAAACTGTCATGGAAATGATAATATTCCATGGTATCATGTAGATACAGTGCACATTTCACATCAAATTTCTATTTTATTTCTGTTTCTCTCGTTGTATGCCTTGTCCATGCAGTCTAAAGTTTATTTTTATGGTCAACCTATAGAGAGTACACACTAGGAAGAAGCCGTAAATAAATAACTGAAGAGACAAATAACTTCCCGTAATGCCCGATGTGACTTTTCCACTCCATCCTGACACCCCATGCCTACTGGAGAGCTTCTGCAGTGGGGGTCTTTGTCGGGAGGGTCAGGAGCTCTTTATTTTGTACTCATTATGCTGGGGGCTTTTCTTATCAGGGGAGCTTCATGTATTTCCTCCCTCTGGCAACACTACCCACACTGAAGCTGAAAAACATCTATTGTTAAAATCAAAAGTTGCACACTTCAATTCAATGCCAGTTGTTATTCTGAAAGACATTTCCCTCCTAACACTGGTATCCTCATTTGTATTACCCACATCAATTTGGTCATTAAACTAAGCCAGAAAACCCTAAAAGTCCTCTTACCACAAATTATAAATGTTAAAAACAACCAGGACACATCCCAGGGGCCTCCACACTGCCCTGGGTTCAGTTACCACTACCTGCCACTTTATTGTCTAACATTCGGTACTGAGCAGACTCCTGCTGGGTCTTCCCTGGGTCCTCTGTGTATCCGTGCAAGTAGCAACCTTTAAAATTCACCCTTTGTACTATTCGGCATTGGCCATTGCTTGAGACTGTTTTCAGATGACAGAATACAGCACACCAGAATAATTAGACACATTCTCCTACTTCTGAACTGGAAATGAAATCTGAAAGGAACTTTGTTTCTCATCTTCCAATGAGATTTGTTACAAGGCCATTTCTAAGACTTCTTAGCAATTCATCTAATTAGAGGCAAAATCCCAACAGCAAAATCCAATTTCTGGCAGGTGCTACCCAGAAATGGGGTTGAAGACCATTCCGGGGCCGCCTTGTGGGTAATTTCTGAAATAACGGTGGTGACAGTGGGAGTGACGGTGTTTACGGTAGCCCAAGTGTTTACTGATTGTTTTTCTGGAGGTTGTAGTTAAGCAAAAAGAGCAGCTCCATTTGACTTACGGTCAGATTTCCCTCTACATGTGACCTCTAGAGGTAAATGACAAATTTCACTGCTTTCTCTTTGTAAGGTTGTCCATTTGGGAGTAGAAGGATTTCATTAGTCACATCTCATGGTTGCCGTGCAACATCTTGCAAAATAAGTTACAGACCTAGTACCATAAAGAAAGCACAGCCTGAGACATACGAGAATGAAAAGTGGCTCGTATGTTTTGAAGATGATAAATCTAAAAGCCTTTTGTTATTCTTTTGGGGGACTCCCGTTGCCTGAATTTCCTTTGAAACACAGTTCAATTTGGTAGATCCATAGAGTCACACTGCAGGGTAGTGAAGAGTCGAAAGATTAAAAAACAAAAATTCTCAACTCCAGTCCCCAAAATACAAACATTCATCTTGAAGATTCTCTATTGTTTGTCTGGAGATCAGAAAAAACTTAATGTCTTAGCCTGATTTCATCTTCACTGCAGTCCATAACAAGTTTTATAGGTGAATTGTGATGTTCATCAGCACTTTCTGGGACTCAGGAAGGGCTAAGAAATTGTTTTTAAAGCATTCTGAGAGCCAGTTTCAGTCATTTGGGCTTTGGACCAAGAGCCGGTGTGCAGCGTAACCTAACCCACTCCTGCACAATTAAAAGCTGCCAAAACGATGTCTCCTACCTGCAGGACTGATGTCACGTTGCAAGATCATCAGCAGCCTTGCTTCTTAGAGACCAGCTGTTGAGTGGGCTATTTCTGGTAGCGACACAGAACAGGAGGCAGGCAGTGCCAGAGATGATTAAAGAAAGGAAGTGCCAATAGAAGAAACACACAACAGCTGGAAAAATGTGTGTGAGGCCTTTAGACATAGTTTGTACGTCTTTTGAAAAGTACCTTAATAAAAAGCTCCTGGCCAAGGTTGGAACCCTAAAAGGAATAAAGATATAAAAGGCCATGGCAACTATTAAACCTCCTTTTCAAGAATTATGTCAAAGGAGCCCATTAAGAAATGGAAGATATTTGAAGAGAAGCATTTTTCCCCTACTATCAAGTCTTCCTGCAACTTTAAACTTAACATTGTCACACTGTTTTGGGGAGAACCTAAGTGTCCCCCTCCAGCAGGAGAGAAGTCATTTTTCTTTGAAGTCCAAAAGGAGAAGCTCAGAGGAGAAGCTGGGAAGGGTCATGCAAACCGATGGACGTACATGGGAAGTGGGAAATGCGTGGAGCCTCACGGAGAGAGTGCCCAAGTTGTTGATGAAATCAGAACACCAAAGTACCCACATGCCTCAACCTGCAGTTGGGATCCCTGAAGAGACAAGACAGGGAGGGAAGGGAGGAAGACAGGAAGGAAGCGACAGAGGGAGGGAGGGGAAGACCTTAAGACATTTTGATAAAGCTCTAGCTCACATTTACAAATTTATTTAATTGTTTTTTTGTTTGTTTGTTTTACTAAAAAAAGAGGTTTCACCATTTTCTGAGCATGGGGTGGGTGCTTTTTCAGGTTTGTCTTAGTTGCCTAACTGTGCCTTCAGTATTGCTTTAATGGGCTGGCAAAACATATGGGTAGTCAACTCAGGACACCACCCACAGACAAAGATAAAACCTGAGGACACCAGATGTTAGCAGGGGAGCTGGATGCAATCTGGTTTTCCAACACATGGGGTGCAAACATTAGAGGTTTAAGAGGAAAAGCTCTTTTTTGTTTAATGGTTTTAATATTCTGTCACAGGGGTCTCAAGTACCATTTCAATGTCTGGTGTCTTCCCACTGCTATGATCTCTCCTCTCACACTAATACCTCTTCAGTAGACAGTGTGATGTGAAACTTTGCCCAGCTTACAATACCTCGTTGGCTGATAGTCAGTTTGGAGCCCATGGTACTTGGTAGTTGGGGTGTGACTAAGGCCTAATGGTTCTGATTTCTAGATCAAGTGACTGACTTTTGGGGGCAGCTATTGCAGAGTTGCCCAAGTCAGGAAGAAGAGGGGACTGTACATCTTCTCAGCCAGAAAAAGATTATCTTGATGTGATTAGTCGAGACAGGAAAAGTAAGGAAGAGGCTTGTGTCCCAGGTGACATCCTTTGAATAACACAGTCTCTTTTAATAAATATAATTGCTAGTAACAGATTTTCTTATATTTTTCTAATAAGCCAGGTTGGTGGTGATTGAGGTGCTTATGGTATCTTTCAATTGAATTTCAGAACTCCTCTTTGCTAGATTTTGCTCATAACCAAAACATTTGAAATACTCCGATGTGAAAAGATCATCTACCACAGAGTTGGAACTTTAGAAAAAGTGTTGCTTTCACCTGTGCATTTTTTGTGTGCACCCATTTTTCTTTACAACGGGAAGCAAATGCCCCTAAGCTAACAATTATAGATGACATCTTTATTCTTCATCATTTCTGATAACAAAACAATTTTCAATTCTTAGAAACTAAGGGATGGTACAAAGCAGTAATAGAAGGACAAATAAAGAGGCATCAGGCACTACTGTGCTAGGTATTTTCCCTTCAATAATGGAATTGCCAAGGGTGGATGTGTAGGGCATAATTTATCTGGCCTCCAGGAGAAAGACGATGACCCGTAAGAGTGATCCATGGGAATGGAAACTCAAGCCTTGTGCTAATCTCTGATGTGTATATGACTACTTATATATGATGAAGGTTGACTTTAGCCGTTCTTTCATATACAGTATTTCATCTTATGTAATTTCTGCCTACTCATGGGAGAAAATATCAGAACTGTAGGACATTTTGTGACCATGAATCTAAGCAGAGATACCACTTCCTTTTTCAACTCACTAAAATTGAAAGTTCCAAGTGTGCCAGTCCATCAACATGTAGTCTACATGCTGTCTCCCCTCAAATATAATGAAACAGAGAAGTCTGTGGTTAAAAAGAAATCTTTAAGCATGAGCATTCAAAGTCTTCTTGTGTTTAAGCTAACCTTAACCTGAAACAGCCAAATCATCTCCAAATTCTTGCTGAACACACACACACACACACACACACACACACACACATCTTTGAAATTTTGCATTATGCATTAGCAATTTTAATGATAGCAATCTGTCAATTTAGGAGAAGAGGAAAGAAAAGCATTTTCCATTTTAAGACATAAAGAATCATAAACAAAGTTCTAAGTCTCCTAGAGAAAAAGTGTTGCTTTACATACACTGATATGTATTGCCCATAAAATTAGTCGTGTGCTATTACACAAAAATTCTGTGTTCTTTCTGAGAAGACTCTTCAGTAAACTTGATAAAAACATTAAATATGAAAATAAGCCAAACACATTTAACATTGTTGAAAAGGAATTTGAAAAGCACTTATTATCTGCCATCATTTTTTAAAGAGGACTAATGTTCACATATGGCACTAAAGTCATGCAGATAAAATGAATCAGCTCTTAAATAAATTGGAGAAAATTCACTTGTCTGAATTCAAAAGATATGCAATGCGTCTGTGTGCATGCCTTTCCTTTTTATAAGGAATCTACTGGAAAGACCTTCTCCACACAGAATCACTCAGACCACATTGGAGAAAGGTCATTTAGAAGGCAGCAAAATCTGTATTACTCATTTAATGATGTGCAACATGAAAGTATTCTGTCTAATTAGAAATGGCATATCAGATACATAGCTTCATTTAAAATTTTATACAGTACCCTTATAGAGATGCTCATTTTAGAAATTCATTCAACATCATTTTTGAATTCATGAAGAACATTCTAACAAAGCATTTTTAGGTGACACTGAAGCTTCAACTTGTCAGAATATAACGTTTTTCAAGTAAAACAACAAACGAAAGTATGAGATAAGTAATTGTTTCAAAAATATCAGCATAATGCAAAACTTTCTGAATGGCAATAACTTCTCCCATATCATAAGGGTCAATACATCATAATTAAAGGAGCGAGACTGTGCCCTACTCTGGGGATAGCCCTTGACTTTCACACTGCTGTCACTGTAACATGCTCTTATTCGACTTGCCTTCTATTCTTCTGATCGACTCCTGGGACTTAGTTTCCAAGAATGTAGAGTCCAAATTCTGATCCTGCAAGTATTCTGGCCATGCAGTAAGCAGCCAGGTCAGCAGACATGACACAGAAGGGCAAAAGCTTCCTGTAAAAATGTGGGTAGAGTGACCACTTATCTCAAGTACCAACAGATAAACAAACAGAAACCTAAATATTGATAAATGAATAAAACCTCTATGAAGATTAATACTGTTTTGGACATAAAATTCTAAGGTTTACAATCAGCTTGATTCTATCCTTTGTAACTTCAAGATTTTTTCCTCGTAAATTAAAAAAGAAAAAGAACACATTTTTATCTCTATCTCTTTCTCTTTAAGAGTTTCCTTCTGGAATTCTATTTTCCTAGGCCCTAAAAGGAAATTTTAAACATGCAGAATCATTGCACAAAGAAAAACAACTCTCTTCCTCCTGGTGGATTCTGGCTGACAGCTTAGCATCGTATTTGATCTGAGTTATAGCACCTCTTACCTCTTCAAGAAGGAGGCCTTGGGTCTTTTTTTTTACTGTTTGTTTCCTGGTAAGTTTTTGTTGTTGTTGCTATATACAACCCTATGTGGCAGTGCTGCATGAATGGACGGAAGGACATAAAGATGCATGGGTAGCTGGATAGATGATAGAGAAACAGAGATGTACAATTGTGTATGTTTTATTTTTTAGATTTTTTAAAATATTTTATTTATTCATTTAGAGAGAGGGGTAGGGAGGGAGAAAGAGAGGGAGGGAAATATCAATGTGTGGTTGCCTCTCACATGGCCTGCACTGGGGACCTGTCCTGCAACCCAGGCATGTGCCCTGACTGGGAATCGAACTGGTGGTGACCTTTTGGTTCACAGCCCATGCTCAATCCACTGAGCCACACCAGCCAGGGCCAACTATGTATATTTTAAAGGACAGGACTTTAAAGAAAAATGTTCTTTTCTTAGAACATTCTTATGGTAAGCTTATCCCTAAAAATTACATTTTAACCTACAATGTCAGTGAAATGCATATTGTTACATAGCTCCAAAAGAATCAATTTTCTACTTTTTTTCCTACGGCAGATGAACAGTAGTTATATGTGCATATGACACCATCTGCAACTTATGAAGCAATGGAATTTTGCAGTGTGTAATAAGGAAAACCAGTAGTCCGAGAAACATATCTTTAGTCAGTGCATTGCCTAGCTGCTCACCTCTTAGCAAATAGAAATGCAGACCAGAACAAGGCCTTTTCAATGCATCTATGACTTTGTAGTTAAAATTCTACAGTATATTTCTGTAATTACATTTATTTTATTGAATGCTTCTATACACGAATGATACCTACCTGCATTCTCATTATAGAAAATTGGAACATTAGAGAAAGCAAATACCCTCTCCCCTCCAACCACACTCCCCAAGGCCACTTCTCAAAGTAAACTACTGTTCTCAGTTTCTCGTTTATTCTTCCAAATATGAAAGCATATATTGTTTCTTATATAAGAAAGCTATATAAGAAATATATGGCTATATATAAGAAATCTATGGATTTCTTATATAATATAATTAATAATATATGCTTTCTTATATTATTAGGTTTATTTGATTAATTCTATGCAAAGCTATAAAAAGGAGGAACTTATTATATTTTGAATGTCTGCTACAGATATTAGATATTTTACACATATTTTCTTAATACAGAAAAACTTCAATATGTGGATTGTTATTTGCCTTTTAAATATGTGGAGATTGAGGTGGAGTTCAAGTATATTTGTTATGGCCACACAGCTAGTAAGCAACAGAATGAAATCTTTCTGATTTTAAACTCTATGTTGCACTGCCCCACGGTAATCTGAGGGGCATGCTGGAGTAAGCAGCTCGTGACTAAGATCCCATTCTGCCACACTAAGGCCCAAACTGAGAATGGAGGTGGATGGGACAAAGCATCTTTTATTCCACTCACACAATAGTTCCATGTGCAGACATGCCTTCCAAGGCATTTGCTGTTTTTTGTCTGCACACCGATTTTTGTTGGGCATAGTGTTCTGCAACATTAACAGGGGTGACTACATAGTAGACATTGTCTATAAATCCACCTTCTTCATCAATGGACAGTGATCAAATAAGGCAGAGAAGATATATATGGATAGGGGAAATCAGTTCTATTTTATAATCCTCAATAGACAAAAGCAAATGTAGAGTAGTTTCCACTTGACCAAAGGTGACTAAGGAATTTAATCGTGCTCATTTAACTGAGAAGATGGTATCTTATCTAGTCAATGACAAACCACGAAAGGATTAAACCAAATTGATTGCACTGTAATTCCCAGATTTACACTGTTCCTTCCTGCATGACAGAGGCCTCTGACCTGAGTGCTGGAAACAATGATCCAGGACAGTCAGATAGTCAGACTTTTGCATGAAGTAGAAGCAGATATGCCTTCATTTTTAAAATGAAATCACCAACTGGACTAGTGCAGTAGGGTAAAAACAGTGATTCACCTGCAGCAGAGTAATCTCAAATCTCCTGGATAGAAAAGCTGTTTTACTAACACTCGAAATGACAGTGCTCATTCTTTTTGAACAGTGTCTCAAATGGGCGCAGTTCACCTCTGGTCTCCACTGAACACTTCGATGTGTCTCACTGTGTAGCGGTGTGTGCCTTTTTCTCATGGCACAAGAGATTCTGATTTTCAGCAGATGGTATTAGACTGACTCGACCCATGTATCTTACAAAAATAACAAACATTATCACTTTCTGCCTTGTGCTGGACCACCCTTCACTTCTCGATGTCGAGTGATTCAAACCGAAACACAAGATAATAGATGCTGCCAGACCAAAGAAAAACCTTTGGGTGTGCTGGGAAATAATGTTCATTAAAAGAAGGAGTTTGTATTCATGAATGACAGTTCTCATAAACAAATAGCAATAAAGATATCTGAATCTATTTGAAACTTTAAATGGATAATATAGTGTAACAAATAATCCAGTACTCCAATCCTTTGGCTGTTATTTAAATACTTATTTTTTTTTTTTACAAAATTAAACAACAAAAACTATATTATAAAGAAGATTGTTCTATAAAAATCCATAGTGTTATATCATCTAAAGATTATACTAGAATAGATGCACAAATAATTTTTCATTATTTTTGAGGTCTCTTTCTTGATAGAGTTTTGTATTGTGTTTTCTTTAAAGGACCATGGGATCATCTGTCCTCCTAGCCCACCAACTGCTTGGAGTAAGAGAACAAGATCAAGAAAAAGCTGATCTCTGCCTTCTGGTCTTAGTGCTGTATCCAGAAGTACTCTTTTCCTTTTAATGCAAGCTCCACACAAAGCAGAGAAAGCCCCCATTCACTTCAGCCCTGATTCATTGTTCCTTCCTCGTGTCAGACACCAGCCATTCAGTCTCATTATGTGCAAAGTCCAGACTGCTGCTTCTAGCGGATGGAAGAAGAGCACATTTGAAAAAGCTTTCAGATGACAAGGCTTTATTTCCTCACACCATCATTTAAAAACCTTTTAAAGAGCATTCTGAGCCTCTGATAGTAATGCCTTGCCTAGCAATTAGCTGTGGAGGTGCTGGGCTTTAAAAGGCTTTTAAATTGTGTTATGAAAGGTCCTTTGACAATAGGCTTTCATTTCATGGGGTAAAGTCCACCTACTCCACCCATTTCTGGGGCACGACTACTAAACTCTTCTCAGGGAGTCACTCACAAAGATTGACAGCTTGAAATTCACTGGACACAAAATTTTCAGTATAACATGGCTGCAAAATGAAATCCAATTTCTTATGGAAATTGCCTTTTTACTTCTTTCTTTGAGTAGACTAATAAGCAAACTTCAAAAGTTCCTTAGATTTGACTCATGCTTATCTGAAGTATATCCAAGGGCATCTTTAAGACTTTGAACCAAGAAAAAGAAGGATTTTTTT
>PVKM010004009.1:0-54278 GCA_004027735.1 Carollia perspicillata | reverse complement strand
ACCCAGGGACACAGGCCTGAAAGGAGACTGAGATCTAATCACAGGAATACAGAACATTTTCCCTTCCCTACGGTTTCCCTTAGTATCAACAGGGCTCCTGTATAACAATGGTAACACAACTGAAAGAGCTGCATGTCTAAGACCTTACTGAAGAAGAAATCTCTGGGGAAACCCAAAGATAACAGGGGAATGAAAAGAAAGATACCAGAGGAAATTTTAGTCTCTGACTAATCTTCAAACTACATTTGTCATTCTGTCACTCAAGTGACTCAGCTTCTCAATCTCGGTCCCATAAACATCTTAAGCACACGTCTGAAACTTCACTTAACTATCTTTCCTAGTACCACGCCCACTCACCCATTCCCTAAATTGTTCCTGCTCCCTACCTTAGGGTATAGAAATACATTCACATACCTAACATTCCATTGGATTCCAAACCCTATTGACTCTACAGAGCAATTCTGAGAAGGAAGGTGAATTCTCTCACTGAAAAATTAAGGAACTAATGCACAAGCCAGTCAAGTAATTTACTGGAACTGGAGATAACACCATATGTAATTAAGATAACCCAAGTTACAAGTGTCAGCCCCAGTTATAGGATACCATTGGATTGTCTTTAAATATTTATGGATGAATGCTTTGGGTCAATATAAAAAATGATAAACCAATAATAAGATTAATTATTAATTATAAACTTACATACACATACAGTTACTACACACACACATTTCTAGCAGGAAATCATTAAGTATTTGTTGACTATATGAATGGATATATTTTAAAAACACAATCTCAGTTACGTAGTCTGAAGGGGAAAGGATGGTATAATATGTTACTGGCTCCTACTTTAATTCACTCGGCCTTTCAAACCCATGATATGTGCATGCCATTACTGGCACATTTTGCTAAGCATCTATCATCTCTGTTGCTTAATGCCTACAATGAAGTGAGAAATAAATAGAAAATACAATAAGCAGTGCTGATATATGGATACTTAAGCAGCTTTCTATTCTTAACATAATGGTCTCCATCATTTAGCAGCTGAGTAGGTAGATACCATGATGGCAGGCAGCTGGCTGATAATGGTGCCCAGCACACTTCAGAAAACAGGACAATGCAGCAGCTTGGAAGATTTAGCACTAGGTCAGTAGCAGCAGCATTTTCTCTTTTTCTTTTATACTTAATGGTGAATCAGAAGCAAAATAGGAGTCTGATTTTTTTAGAACATTTTGATCAAGTTGAAAAAGCAGTTTTCATACGACTGACAAGTGTATTGAAGGTTTAAACTGGTTTGAAGTTTTAGAAGTAATTACAAGTAATTTCTTATAATAAAAGAAAATTTCAGTTATTTGTTTTATGTTATATAATATTAAATAACTAGCCTATGAGCACACTGGCTTATTATTCCCCTTCTTTTCCTGTAGTCTAATCTATGGGTTTGTTTTTTCTTTCTTTTTTTTTTTTTGATTCAACACACATGCTGCACAGTTAGAGACATGTAGTAAGAAATTATTTTTCATTCTGTTTAGGATAACCACAATTTAAGAGGTAGCACATGAGATTCTTTTCATTTTTCTATAAACATATAGGGCTAGTTAGAGGAGGAAGAAGAAATGGGACCCATGAGTATTACATAGTATCAAAATATGAATCACATATGAACATTATATGCTAAATGTCACTTTTAAGCATGATACATTATGGTCCTTACATTGTTACCCACACTATCCATCAGTAGTATATGTAGGAAAATTTTAAACATTTTTTTTATTTTAAAGATTTTTGAGGTTGATTACTTTAACATACTTCAAAAATAAATAATAAATTTATATCTTAAGTGTGTTGCAAAACCCAGGCACATATAAACACTCAATAAATATGAAACAAACAGAAAAAATTCCATCATTGGTGTCATGAAACAAAATATGTTTAGTAACTCATCTATAATAACTGTATAATTTTTGAACTACTCAAAACAACTCAGAAAGCAGAAAGCCTTGCCTATCATAAAGCAAACAGTCTTCCTATAGAGAACAGACTATCTATTATTTCTTGAAGCCTTGGGCCCAGTTTTAAAATAATCTTTCAATTTTCAAGGTAAGTAGAAAATTCTGATCAATATTGACCTTATTTTTCATTGTAGTTCCCAACACATATAATAAATTTTTCTTTTAACTTTATAAACTATGTACATACTGCCAAATTAATGGTATGCTTCAAGATCAACAACTGTATCAGTGTTATGAGAATTCTTCCAGCTTCTTAGAATCATTTCACAACTTGAGTCTTTAACAGTCATTCTCGTGTGTTTTCCATGAACATTTATCTGAAGCTTAGAAATCATGTATTATAAAATCTGTTTTCAAAATTTCCCCCTTTCCTTAAAATAATGCAGTATCCCCACCCACCTCCCACCCCTGCTCCAAACAAGGCTGATATAACCTAATGAGATTTTGAAAATACATTTACAGTTTTTATTTTGGTGACTATGTAATCATGTTAATAAATCACCCTGTCATCTATCCTTAACCAACTCTAAACTATTTAGTATTTAATATTCCATCTAAATCTTAATATGTAATTTTATGGCTGTGGGGGGAAGGGAGCACCACAGATAAAATCTCCATATTTATTTTCCATAATGACTGTCCTTCATTTCCACGAAGACACACTTAGAAACAGACATGCATTAACACCATATAGGTACAGCAGGAAATGTAAATGGTTCTCGGCTTCAGGAAAAAATGTTATCAAATCTCATGGGGCTGAAAATACAAAACCTTCATTGAACAACTGTGTACTCCTGTTGTTCTCTCTCTCTCTTTTTAAACCAAATAAACTCTGCACTCTGTATGGGCCTAATGGCAGAAAAAAGGAATTATGAATACATACTGGAGGTACTTAGGTTAAGAATCCTTTGCTTTGTTCAGGGTAGAGCCCCTCGAAAGGAGCAGACAGAGACCAGAATGCTCAACAAATATCATTACGACATTCGTATTTTGGTTCCTGATGTAATTTTCAGTGATACTTTTCATTCTTTCAAAAAAAATTGAAAAGAAAAAAATCTGTACAAATGTAATTTTTAAATACCTCTGCATGACCATGCATTTTGGTCTCCTTTATTTTTAAAAATATTTTATTGATTACACTATTACAGTTGTCCTGATTTTCCCCCTTTGCCTTCTCTTCACCCAGCACCCACCATTCCCTCAGGCAATCCTCCTCCATAGTTCATGTCCATGTGTCATGTGTATAAGTTCTTTGGCTACTCCATTTCTTACACTGTACTTTACATCCCTGTGGCTATTCTGTAACTACCTATTTGTACTTAATCCCCTCACCTCTTCACACAGTCCCCTACATTCCCTTCCATATGGCAATCATCAATATCCTCTCTGTATCCAAGATTCTGTCTCTGTTCTTGTTTGCTTAGTTTCAATTGTTGATAGATTTGTATTTTTTGCCATGTTATTATTCACAGTATTGATCTTCTTTTTCTTAAATAAGCCCCTTTAGCATGTCATATAATGGTTTGGTGGTAATGATGAACTAACTCCTTTAGTTATCCCTCTTCTTGTCTGGGAAGCTCTTTATCTGTTCTTCAATTCTAAATGAAATCTTTGCTGAGTAGAGCAATTTTGGTTTTAGGCCCCTACTTTTCATGACTGAATTTTTCTTGCCAATTCCTTGTAGCCTGCAAAGTTTCTTTTCAGAAATCAGCTGACAGTCTTATGGGAACTCCTTTGTAGGCAACTCTCTGCTTTTCTCTTGCTTCTTTTAAGATTCTCTCCATATCTTTAACCTTTGGCATTTTAATTATGATGCGTCTTGGAGAGGGCCTCTTTGCATCTATCTTGTTTGAAACTTTCTGTGCTTCCTGGGCTTGTATGACTATTTCCTTCACCAAATCAGGAAATTTTTCTTTCATCATTTTTTCAAATAGATTTGCAATTTCGTGTTCTTTCTCTTATTTTTCTGGCACCCCTACAATGTGAATCTTGGACTTCTTGACGTCCCAGAGGCCGCTTATACTTTCCTCATTTTTTTTTTATTCTTTTTTCTTCTTGGATGTTTTTTGCTTTATTATGTTCCATATCATTGATTTGATTCTCAGCTTCAGACCCTCCACTATGGTCCATCTGTAAATTGTTCTTTATTTCAATTAGTGTATCCCTCATTTCTGACTGGATCTTTTTTATGCTGTTGAGGTCCTCACTAAATTCCTTGAGTACCCTTTTAACCTGTGTTTGAACTCTACATCTGACAGATTGCTGACCTCCATTTTGTTTAGCTCTTTTTCTGGAGTTTTGATCTGTTCTTTCATTTGGGCCATGTTTCTTTGTCTCCTCGTTTTGGCAGCCTCCGTGTGTTTGTTTCTATATACTAGGTAGAGCTGCTATGACTCCCTGTCTTGGTAGTGTGGCCTAATGTCCTATAGGACACCTACAGGTAGGGTACAGTGGCACAGCCTCTCTTATCACTCAAACTGGGTACTGGAGGTGTGCCCTTTGTGTGGGCTGAGTACACCCTGTTCTTGTAATCGACACTTGGTTGCTGTTGGCAGATCAAAGGGAAGGATTTACCCAGGCTAGTCAGCTGCAAGGATGGGCTGTGACCACTTACCACCATCTGCCCTCCATGGAGGATCAGCTATGCATGGGCAGGGTATGGTGTTCCGATGTTGTCTGTAGCTGTCCACTGAGTACAGTAGTCCTGGGGTTTCCCACATGGTACAGGCCAAGTTCAGTCCCCAACCTGTGTTTTCCCAGGGTGACCCTGCCCGAGCTATAAAGCAATCTGAGATGGCTGCTACTTGTGCTGGGCTTGGAGATTCCCAGATGAAGCCAAGCTGTGAATCTAGGCTGGCTGCTGCTAGTGCAGGGCCTGGGGCTTACCAGATGTTGCTTATTTGATAGGGTTTAGGTAGTTGTGAAGCATGAGCCAAGGCCAGACATTCAGATGGAAAAGCAGCTTGGGTTGGCCTGCAAGTTAGGTGATGTGGAGTCTCTAGGGATCTCCAAGGTGGGCCAAACAGTGTTAGCTAGTTTGATAGAGTCTCAGATATGGCGCCAGCTTGTTGACTCTGTGGGGGGGAGGTTCAGAAAAGGGACAATGGTCTCTGCTTGCTCTGATGCCGGACACTTCAGTTTCTCCCTGTATATTAGTGGTGGCTTTCAAGTTGCTACCCTGATGCTGGAATTCAGAGTGAGTCTGAGTGGGTGAGTCCATGTGTGGGTTCTTTAAGAGGAACTGCTTGGGACTCTAGAAGTTTCTTTCACTGACTCAACTTCTGCTATGTTTTGAAGCCAGAAATTGTGGAGACTTATCTTCCTAGCACTGGAATCCTGGGTGGGGAGGGGGCAGGACTTCTCACTCCTGAAATATCTCTCCCAACTTTTTATCCACCACATGTGCATGAGCGACCAGCCTGTTCTGCACCCCTCCTCCTGGTCTGGACAAATGTGTTTTCTTTAATTCTGTAGTTGTTAGACTTTCATTCAGTTCAATTTCTGATAGTTCTGAGTGATGGCTGTTCTTTGTTTTAGCTGTAATTTTGCTGTGGTTGTGCGAAGAGGCGAGCCATGTCTGCCTATGCAGCTATCTTGGTAGCAAATCCTAAATACCTCTGAATGATCATTCTTTGTCTACCTCTCTGTTCTGTTCTCTTTTCTAGGCATGTCCATTTTGTTCTAAGTTCTCCATTCCAATTCTTTGAGTTGTTTGGGGGTTTTGAATATTTTTCCCTTTGTCTAGAAGATTTTCCCCTCTCCACTTCCCACTCCAGATATTACCTTAAACATCAGTTACTTAGGGAAGGTTCTCCAACTCCCCCAGACTTGGTAGCATCCCTGTTATGAACTCCTATTGCTTTTATGACCATTAAAACTATTATTAATAATATTTATACTTAATAAAGAGGTCACAAATTAGTAGCCTGTTGGCTACAATCAATGAAATTTGACCCAAGTTTTATAGTTTTACAATATTTGTTTACAATTGGGAGATTATACATATATATTATGGTAACTCTATTTCATTTATATTTGTCCCTAAATGAAAGCAAGAAACAGTTAATTGAAAACTGAGGTCACTTCTCACTGCCCTTCTTCTCCCCCTTGCCACTGCAAGGATTATTAAGAGTACCTGAAACATCTACAGAATTTCATAAATTAAATAGAATTTACTCCTATGTCTCTCAACAATTTCCAATTCCATCTTGGGGATAAATAGAAAAATAATGAGACAGGGTTTTAAATAGTTTGCATATTTTAGTACTTTGCTCTATTTCCTAATTTTCATACCTTGATTCATTTTGTTTTCAGTTTCCATATTTGCATGTTATTTGAAAAAAATGGCCTGATCTTTTATAGATTTTTAGGCAACCTGGTACATGACTGTGTTACTCAAAAAATGTACTGCTTTCATGAAATATTCCATGCTATGCTAAATTTGGAGAAAGGCTGACTTACACAAGTGCTTGAAATCAGAACAGATAAGTACCCTGTTCTAATTACTTACAGCACTAATTTAATATTTCTGAGGAACCAGTGAAATGCTACATAATAGTGAGAGGCTGCCAGTGTTTTTCATGTATGTTGAAAATCAATCCTACTGTAAAGTTATATGGATTACACTGAAATAAAATTTTCTAAAATTTTTATTGAAACCATTTCCTTTCCATTAAGCTTCTGTATTAAACATCACACAACAAAGATTTTTTTTCAGCCAAATGCTAATTTCCTCCTGCAACCAGGATTTTTAAATTTTCATATGTTCCTTTTGTATATTCAGTATTTTCTTCTAAAATAGCTTATATATACATTTCTTTATCTTAGTGTTAAAGTAACTATTTTAATCTCTGATAATAAATCAAGGGTTCTTGCACACAGGTTTCTCAATTTTGTTCTATATGTTCTCTAACAGAAGCTTCTTTCCTGCTTTTAAATATTCTTCTCTTTGAAGATGCTCAGGAATAAACAAAATGCATTCTAAGAATTTATCTCAAGTATATAATGACATAAATATTTTGAATTAATTTTCAACTATACAAAGGACATGTACCAACAAAACAAAAAAAAGCATTTAAACATCTCAGCTATTATAAATCAACTCTAAAATTATTAGCATTTTGGTTTTATTCAGATTTTCATACTCATCTTAAAAACTGCTTGAATGTAGCCTCAAAAAAAAAAATCAGCCACTGGGCAATATAGCAGAATATCAGAGAGAGCAGGCTGAAGGCTGACAGACCTCACCCTGTAACTGGGCTTAAAGGGTGGTAACCTCGGAAATGCTTTTAATACCAGTAGCCAACATCCGGGATTGGATGGTGCAATGAAAAACTCAGTATTTCTTCCAAAACACCCTGCCACTATTTTTAGATTGACAAATACCAAATGCACTGCTCTCACAGTTATTTCCCCTAGTATTAACAGGATACACATACCAATCCATGTCAAGCACTTTCAGCAAAATTTTCTAGCACCACTTGTACTTCCTTGGAATGTAACATCACACTATATCATCTACAAGGGAACAAAAGTTGGGAACAATTTTTGGCAAAAATAATAATTCCTGTCTGTGTGTTCTTTCTTCAAGAATCAAGGGGTTAGTATAAAGTGAAGAAATGGAGGAAGAAACAAGGAATTTATGAAGATCAAATGTTACACATTCTTTACATATTTAAAATATTTAATACTACATATACTTTAAAAATAGTTATGCATAGCTAGCACCAGGTTTTGTGTCAAGTGCATTATATATATTATCTTTAGTGCTAACCATACATGAAAGCAGACATTATCATCTCCATCTTACTGAAACTTTCATAATGTATAGTATTCTCTTTCCAGTGCAATAAAAACTTGACCAAGTTCACACTGCTACTGTGGGCTAGAGCTGGAGTGCGAATGAATATTTACCTCACTCTACATACCACTCTTTTAGCAGTGGAACCACACTGGACATTTCCCAGTTAACAGAGGTAGCGATTGGTGGAATTAGGACTTACACCTGTATCTGTCTTGACTCCAGAGTCAATGCTCTCTAGCCACTAAACTGTGCTGTATCCGAGCAATGAAGAGACAGACTCTTTTAGTCATAACATACACTTAATATTGAAGGCTTACATGACATGTTAGGTGATTCCTCACTTGCTTTGACTAACAAGGAAATATATATGATTGATATGTATTTCTTTTTTAAAATGTTTATTTTTTTTGGGGGGGAGGGAGAAAAAGAGAGAGAGAAACATCAATCTGTGGTTGCCTTTCACGTGTCCCCCACTGGGGACATGGCCCAAAACCCAGATCCCCATGTGCCCTGACAGGGAACTGAACCAGCAACCTGTTGGTTCTCAGGCTGGCACTCAATCCACTGAGCCACACAAGCCAGGGCAGATATCTATTTCAATAATTTATAGAAAAAGCCAAATAGGCTGATTGCTGTGTTTACACTACCAAGAGAGAAACATATCATGATAGAATGAAAGAAGGAGGAAAACAAAATGCAATGATAATAACATTAATAATAACTTATAGCACTTGCTCTTTGCCAGGCACTACTCTAAGTTATATAATATACTGATTTATTTAATACGACAACACGATGAGGTGGGTACGATTACTATTCTCATATAATCGGAGTTAAGGAATAGACACAAAGAAGTTTAAGCCATATCCCTAAGGTCATGTCACTGTACATGGTAGAGCCAGTACCTGAAACCCAGATGATGGGGCTCCACGTTTCATGCTCTTAGGCACTATGCTACTGGGACGCTCTTTGTAGAAAGAAACAACTAAAAAGGACAATTTTTTTAAAGTCTGTTTTGCTCACAAGGTTACCAAAGGGATGGTGTTTCCTTCATTTAATTGTCAATAGATACTTTGAACAGTGGCTTTATTAATCTGCTTCAGCAAAGAATTCAGTTAAATTTGTTCTGATTGCTTATTTATGCTTTTAAACTCAGTTAAATGGGGATTTCAGTAAGGTACAGCATAGTTAGTGACTTCAAACCAGTGATTAATTCTAATCTAGTTTTATCTATACAGACTCTCCCAAGGATTAAAGTGAAATACAGAGTTAGCCTATCAATTTTCTTTTGGTAAACTTAAAAAAACAGCATGTTTCTTTCAAATTATGTTGCTAGCTTAAGCTAATTATGTTAGCTTAAATCACTAAATACTTTACTTAAAAAGGTGCATTCAGTGTGTTTGTGTGGTGTCAATCTGAATTCACTTTTTAGGATTTCCCATGACCACTCTCCTGTTCCTTTGAGCATCAAGCACTGTGCTGGGATTCAACATTTCTTTTGACTTATGGAGGAAAGACATACTAAATAAGTGTAATTTGATTAAAAATAAAACAAAACTTAAGAACAGACCTTGCATTTAAACCCTTCCTGTTTTTTTTAAGTCACATTTTCCTTATACACTTTTTTCTTTCCCGATGGGAAGCAAATGCAGTGAGCGGGTAACTGACAAGCCAAACAACGGCTCTGAGCTGCACAGCAGTGCACATCAGCACAGGGCATCCTGCTCCCAAAGTCAGCGGAGCTGACCTTTCCAATGAGTCAGTCCTAACGAAATATATTCTTACTCTGGTTTGAGAAATAATGATTTTATTTTAATGAACAAGCAGTTACCACTAACCTGTCTATACAATATGAAAACAGATCCCTTCACCAGTGTTTAACTGGAGCATTTATGGACAAAATGGAAGAAACATTAAATTTTCTTGTCTTGAAACTGTACAGTCAGCATTCCTAGTATATATATATTTTGAGAACTGACCATTAAAATTCATTTAATCCTAATAAATCATCCGCTGTTTACTTTGGCCAGTTGGCAATGACAGGAAAACATCCGCGGGGTAGAGACAGTATTCCAAGTTTGGGGAACTTGCATCTTAGTTACTGTTCAACGTCACAAAGAGGAGAAAGATAAAGGAAGAAAAAGATAGATAATCTGATTTTCATACAGACTTCCCCAGAAAAAGAATAATATAAGAACTGAACTATCATTTGTTTATATAAGAAATAATTTACTTTAATTAAAATGTGAGGTAGAAAGCTAATAATGGTACTTTTAATTTTTGGGAAAGAGGGAAGAAATTTTAAACAAATTAATACATTTAGGCATTTTTGTCACTTTCCAAAAAAGTATGACACTTAACAACAGAAAAATGGTAGAGTAGTAGGTACAGATAACCCACTAAAATGAAAATCAGGGTAGGCAGCAGGTTTATTATTCCTCTTTAGAGTGCTAATAAATATATAATCTTAATATACCTTTTGTTCTCTCAGTTTTAGGCACATTTATCTCTTGGATAAGTTTAAGTGTCTATTATCAACAGTCATTTGTGCCTGCCTGAAAATATAGAGACCAGTGATACACTCAGGACAAGGACTGCAGTGAATGAAATGCTGTTTGGAGAAAGTAGAATTCTTCTACTGGAAAAACAATTTGGTTTAGTTTTTTTCCTCCTTAGATTGTTATATTCTAGGGAACAATGTTACTTTCATTTTTTCAGCCAGAATATCATAGCTGTATTCCATATTTCTATACTTAAGCACTCAACTCCTAGATTTGCAAACTCCTTACTTGTGAATACCATACACAGCCTAACTTACTATCCTGCACCACACAATGTGGATTTTCCCTGCAGTGTGACTTGCCCTTCCAAGAAGAAAGTACTTTCTTTCCTAAATATGTCACATTGTTAGCAAAAAGCTATGAATTGGAGAGAGCAAGTCAATATAAATTCTTAAACACCTTCCCAGAAGGTCTTTTATTTACTCTACCAGCTGAAGATAAGCAGGGCTGTCCTAAGCAAAAAGGCTAATACGGCACTGCCCTCCATCCTTGTACCCCTTTGATGGCATCATCAACATGAAAGCAAACCAGAGTGAGCTAGAATGACCTAGTTTTGTATTTACAATGCCGGACCAGCAGAAGAGGCAATATTCCAGGGAGAGAATCCAGCCAGGGATAATGGGGCTCAAGCAGAATAGATTCTGAGGACTCAAATGATTATTTGTGCAAATTGGTACAAGAATGTCTCATCTTACAATTAAATTTCATTTGGTGATTCTATATATTTATATCTGTACCTGGTAAATCAGAGAAGAGAAGTATGCACTCATTAAACCCATTAGCCAGAAGCCGGTCCCGCAGCTGCTGAAGAATTGCTACTCCAATACAGAACGGGAAAGAGGAATTCCCAAGTAGCAAGGTATCCCAGAGGTGAAAAATTTTGTGCAGTGGAAATACATCTGTAAAATAACAAAATATAAATTAATTAGTTACAAGAAAAAGCTAAAAAAAATTAAAACAATAACAAGCTACTTTACTAGCATCTGACCATTAACTAATAGTCAAAAAAAATATTTAAGACATGTACTACCAAACTGTTCCTGTAAAATGTTTATTTGGCTTTGTAAATTTATTGCTTCCTAAGAAATCTTTAAAAAATCGATAAATCAGATTGGTCAAACAGATGGCACTTTCTAACCTTCATTAGGAATGTGGGTGTAGTTGTTCCACACAATATATTTCTTTCTAAAATTTTCCAGTTATACTTATTCACCCAGGTGAGCTTTAGTATTCTTGTATCTCTATTATGCACTCTAAATACTTACTTTATTAAATTCACATCAAAAAATCCAATTAGCAACTTTCAATTTTTTCCATTAAACAATACTGGATACATCTTTCCAGGCCAATGCATACAGATTTACTTCATATATTGTATTTCACTTAGCATGTATGTATATTTAAGCAGATAAGGACAGTATTAATATTTGTAATTGGTTAAAGTATTACACATTCACATAATCTACTTAATTTGTAGAGGAATTCTAGTTTACAAAGTAACAAAAGTATTAGTTATTAGAGAATCTCTAAAAATTAAGCCTGATGGTTGTAAAAGTTGACTTCCAAAACTTTATGTAAACACTATAGGTAATGTTAATTTCTTTTTCAATAGAGGGCTGAAATTTTATGAATGTTACAACATGTAAAAGAGGTTTCACCCAATATTCTTTTTTACATTCAGCAGTCAGAACAATTGATATTCTTTTCTACCCAACTCTGATTAGAACTGCATACAGATGCTTATGTAATTATATCTGCTGATACTATTGTAAATATACTATGTAAGAACAGAGCTGAATTTGTGCCTACACAATATCAAAAGAAGAGGAAAAATGATACTTACGGGTAAACATGGTGAGAAACCAAGGGATGGCATAGAGCTATGAGTAGAAAAAGGGGTCAGAGGGACAGAGGGATAAAGAGGAGATAAAAGACATAATTAGAAAGATTGCCAATAAACTGAATGGTAAGAAAGTTTTGTTTTGATCTACTCTAATTAATTAAAATAAAATGGAATGTAGATAATTATAATTATTATCACATATATGCTATTAATTAATGTTCTCTATTACAAAGGCTGCACATGACCCTTAGGGCAAGGATTATTAAACAGAATGTCTTCACTTCATCAGAGGATACAATTCAAGACCATGCCTAATCCAAACAGAACATTAGCGTGCTAATTTCAAGGGTGTACTTTTCAGCCTGTACAAAAATATTTCTGTGATTAGGTGGCTCTCATTAGTGTTGAGTTACCCTTCCTGATTTTGAGACTCAATGAGACATCTAATAAATGTCCCAGATATCTCATAAAAAGGTGCAAATGCTTTCTGTTAAGACTTTTTAAATTAATAAGAAGCTTTATAATAAACTAAAATAATAAGATCTAGAAATGATATAATTTGATTCTTTAGCTGGGTGGCAAGTCTATTTTCCTAAGTTTACTGTCTAGAAATTTTTTTATTATTTGAAAATTCATTATTATTATTATTATTTTAAATTTTATTTTAATTGTTGTTCAAGTACAGTTTTCTGACCTTTACTCCCATTCCAGCCCACCCACCCATCCCTCCTCACCTCCCTCCCATTTCCACCCCCCTAGCTATCTAGAAATTTTTTAAAAAGTTGCCAGTTTAATTCCGGCAATGGACTGAAAGGTAGTTTGCTCAATTCCTGGTTAGAGCACATGCCTGGGTTGAGGGCCAGGTCCCCAGTTAGGGTTGTGAAAGAGGCAACCAATCTATGTTTCTCTTACACATGTTTCCTTTTCTACCTCCTTTCCCCTCCCCCTAAAAAATAAGTAAATAAAATCTTTTAAAAAATAAATACTCACTTTTAATTGATTTGGTGAGATTATGAAAGTGAGAAATCATTCTTAATTTTTTTAAGTAGAGAACAATCTTCTTTGTCAATATCACGTATCAAAAATCAATAATAATGGATAAAAATCTGAAAAAGCTCTAATTTTACTTTCTGTGTTCATACAAGCTTCTATTAAAGAAAGATTTCTGTACAACTGATCGGGTGTGAATATATAATTCTCCCACCAGCTGTACATTATGAATTTATGAGTGTAACTGCATATACCTTTGTATTGCACACAACTGAATATTTATGCTACCAAAATGCCAGTCAAGAACCATAGTATAATTGCATACTATAATGAAATAAGTACTCCATGTGAAATAAAGTCCACTGCTCTCCACAAGATCATCATTTATACATGCTGACACATAGTCCTTTGAAGTGACATTACAACAGCAGAACTGAGGCATACAAAGATTCAGTGTAAAGGGAATGACCTATAGAAAACAATAAAACATAACAAAATCCAAACTCTTCAGCCTAATCTAAAAATAAAGTCAGAAATTAGTTATATCACTAATAGTTGACTTATATTTCCTTTAAGGACTTGACATCGATTATATTTCCCTCTCCCCTTTTGAACAAAGCCAACTGTTTTTCATTCTGAATTACTTCGGTAACTACGTTGTTTTTTCACGTACTGAAGAGGGCATGTACATCAGGAAACTACACAAAAAAGTAAAAGGACCACTTAAAGAAGCAGAGGGAAAACTTGCTAGGCTCACCCAAAGCCAGGAATAGCTCATTTTATCACCAGCCAGGATAAAAAATAAAACGAAGCAACAAAACCCAGCAACAAACAAGACACCAGAGTATAGTTTTAGCAATGGGGCAATATTATGCTCCCACATTTTGCTGACCTGGTCTTCATAATAAACCTTATAAGCAAGCCTTTAAAGAATCATATTATTTGAATGTTACTTAAATGTATCCCAAAATAAGGCTCAAGAACATTTATAAGAATATAAAATATCCAATACCCAACAAGGCTAAATTCACAATAACTAGATTCCAATAAAAAAGTACCAGTGACGCAAAGCAGCAGGAAAAAAAAAAGCGATCCACGATGAGGACCGAAACCATTCAATCAAAATGTACACAGAACTGACATATATATCGTCTGTCCAGAAGGTATCCAGCCATTTACTATGAAAAGTAGACACATTCATTGAAGATACAACATACAATAAACATTGTGCATAGGACAATGACACCCCAGTCCCCTTCAAAGTAGGCACCTTGGGACCTCACACAGTTCTCCCAATCACCATCAGCTGCCTGGTTGTATTTTCCTGAATCTCACTAATGATCTGAAATATCTTCCCTTTCAAAGGTGATTTTAGTTTTGGGAAAAACCAGAAGTCACAGGGCACTAAACCTGGGCTGTAGCGGGGCTGAGTCACCTGGGTGATTTGATGTTTTGCCAAAAACTATGCACAAGACGTGAGGCATGAGTTGGTGTATTGTCATGATGAAGCTGCCAGCCACCAGTTGCCTATAGCTATGGCCTTCTAAATCATCTGAAGAGTTTCTGTGGAGGAATGTTTAAACTTAATGCAAATTTTGATGCTGATCCGTTGCTCTAGTCACTCAGTCATTTTTAATGTGATGACTACACAGTATACATGCTCACTCAATGGCATCTACCACCCCACTGATTAGTACAGTGAAGTCATCTTTGTTCATACATGTGCATTACAGTCCACTCCTCTGGGCTGCCAAGTTACATGGATATCACGCAAACCATGCACATTATATTAACAATGTTATAGTAACAACGGCTGTACGTTTTCTGGAAACACCTCATATATATTTTAAAATATTTAAAAATAGCCCTGAATGGTATCACTCAGTTAGTTGGGTGTTGTCACACAAAGCAAAGGGTCACTGTTTCGATTCCCAGTCAGGGCATATGTCTGGGTTGTGCGTTTGGTCTCTGGACAGGAAGCAAGAGAGAGGTAACCAATAAGTTTCTCTCTCTCTCACATTGATGTTTCTCTCCCTCGCTTCTTTCTCCCTCCCCCGATAAATGAATGAATGAATGAATGAATGAATGAATGAATAAATAAAATCTTTAAAAATAAATAAAAATATTTAAAAATAATTGACTCTAAAGCAAAAACATTTCTCATGGGGCTTATAACATATGTTGAAATAAGCTGTCGAACAACAATACAAACACCAGGATGTGGAAATAAAGGTATTCCGGGGTAAAGCATTTACACTATATGTGAAGTGGCATAACAGTATTTGAAAGCAGACTGTTATTAGTTGAAGTGTAGTATAGCCTAGAATTTCTTAATCTCAGCACTATTCACGTTTTGGGTTGGATAATCCTTTCTGGGCAGAAGGGGGTCATTACATTATGCATTTTAAGATTTTTGCAGCAACCCAGCTTCTACCCATTAGATGCCAGCAACACTTGCCCAGTTTTGTCAAAAATGTCTCCAGACACTACCAAAAATCCCCTTGGAGGCAAATCTGCCTGTGTCCGAGGACCACTGTAAGTCCTAAAAAAACCAGTAAGAAAATACAACAGAGTTACAGCTAATATGCCAACAAAAGATAAAATGGAATCACAGAAAAAATATCCAATTAATTGAAAGAAGGCAGATAAAGAGAAAAACAAGGACAAAGAAGTGATAACACAAATAAAATAAAAACAACCAAACGGTGGATTTAAAGACAACCACATCAATAATCATATGGTTCTGTGATGATTAATTTTACGTGTCAACCTGACCAACCCATGGGGGCCCCAGGTATTTAATTAAACATTATTCTGGGTGTGTACGTGGGGGTGTTTCTGGTTAAAATCAACATGGGAGGCAGCAGGCTGAGTAAAGCAGACTGAGCTCTCTAATGTGAGTGGGCCTCATGCAGTCTGGTGATCTGCACAGAACGGAAGTCGGGGTTAGGGAGAATTCACACTCTCCGCCTGAATGATAGGATATAGCAGTGAACAAAGCATAATTCTAGCCTGTAAGGCACTTGTACTTCATTAAGAGCAGGAGATGGTCATGAAATATTCTCTCAATCCACTCCAATTATATTTTTCAGGCCATAAGATGCACCTAGGTTTTAGAGGAGGAAAATGGGGAAAATTTTTGAAGCAAAAAAATGTGGTAAAATATTTAATAACATAAATAACATAATGTTTCACCAATGTAAACATAAACAGAACTCAACAGCAGCATTAACAACCATTATTCCTCCCAAATTTGGTGAGGGGGGTGCATCTTATAGCCCCCAAAACACGGTAGGTTCTCACCTCTACCTCACCACAAAAACTACTCTGTTTTGTATACCAAAGATGTCCATTCGCTAAATCTAATGGCCAGTTCTCATTCTCAATCTTTCTTTAACAATCAGCAGCTTGACAGAGTTGACTACTTTCACCTTCTCAAAACATTTTCCCCTCCTGGTCTGCTTTAAGACATCATGTTCACCTAGTTTTCTTCTTACCTTTCTGACTACTCCTTCTCCATCTCCTTTGTTGGTTCCTCTTCACCTCCCTGATTAAACACTGGTATGCCCCATGTTCACTGCTTGGACTTTTTCTCAAAATCGTTACATACAGTGTGAGAACTCCTGTATTTATAACTCCATCCCAATCTCTACCCTGAAATCCAAACTCATATGTCCAAACCTCTACTTGTATGTCTAACAGAACGTAACACCCCAAACTGAGCTCCTGAGACTTCTGTAATGTGTGCCTTCAAATACAGACCCGTAAATCTCAGTTAAGAGCAACTCTATTCTTTGAACTGCTCAGGCAAAGAAATGCTGAAATCATTCTAGACTTTTCTTTCTCCTACATGTACATCTGTCACCAGAAGTCCACTGGGTTCTACCTCAACCTATATCCATAATATGAAAATTTCTTACCATCCCAACTCCCAGTTTTCTGATTCAAGCCATCATGATCTCTTGCTTAGATTAATTTACAGCAACCCATGAGCAGTCTTCTAGATTCTATCCTTGCCTTCCTAGGGTTTCTCTTAACATGGCCTGAATGATTTTGTTAAAAGGTTGAGATCAGAATACGCCATCCCTCTGCTCAATGGCACCCAGTGGCTTTCTGCCACTGACAATAAAAGCAGAAGTCCTAACTCTGACCTATAAGACTCCATGTTATCTGGCCCTCCAGTTACCTCTGACTTCACCTCCTTGTTCACAGGGCTCCAGTCACACGCCCCCGGCTGCCCCGTTAACACCCCTGGCATGCTTCCACCTCAGGGCTGTAGCACTTGCATTGCTGCTGCTTGGACTGATCTTCCCCTCAATTCCTTAAGGCATTCGTTCAAAAGTCACCTTTTCTGTGAGACCTTCCTAGGCCACCTTAATTTAAAATTCAGCCCCTCTTCATCTGAGCACTTATTCATGCTGCTGCTTTAGTTTTTGTTTTCCTTCTTTAGAATTACCACTACATATCACATAATATATTTATCTTCTTTATTGTCTGTCCCCCAGTAGATGGTAAGTTCAGTAAGGGTAGAGATTTTGTCTGTTTTTTTCATTGATGTACCCGGGGGTCTAGGAAAATGTCTAGCTCATAATAGGCACACAAATATTTGTTGAAAGAATGAATGAAATATATAATGAAGATAACCAAAAAGGATGGATTAAAAGATACAAATAACCATGAAATTACACATTTTCTTGAGGAGTTTTCAATAAAAATCAAGTAATGAGAAAACGAATTAATCTCCTTTGGTTAATACATGTAAAACTCTATATTAAATAGCTGAAAGTATTTTTAAAAACTCGAAATTTTAAATTGTATACTTATGCTTTGACAATAATTATGAAAATTATTAAAATAAGTGAAATAAAGCATATTTAATGATATTTGAAAGGTAATAACTCCAGTTGAATTAATTTCTTTAGTAAAATATGTAACAACTCCTGGATGCTCATCAACAACAGTCAGTTCTTACCAAGTAAATCAAAGTCAGACAAATACACAGGGGATACATTCTGAGAGAATGTAACACCTGTTATTTATCCTTTCTCTATTTCTCTCATTTTAATATTTAAAAATCGTAATGATATTTTCATCTTAAATCATTTCTTAAAATATTAGTATATATTCATAATATAGTCTGATATCCCCAAAATAGCAAAATAAGATAATACTGACTACTAGGTAGATTCAAGTTTTAATTTTTTTAAAAAACAATCGAATATGAAATTTTGTATTACAAATACAAAAATAAATAAAATTAGTCTTACCAAGTTAGAGACATTATTAGCTATGTTCTTATTTAAAGTTGGAAATAATTCTGAAATTATTTTCAACTTTAATCCAATGAAAAGAAGTCATACATGTACTATTCTCTAGATTATGAAATTGTGTATGCTTGGTTTGGCAGAGTGCTAGGCTGCTAAAAGAGTCAGCTAAGTAAATACTGCCCCCTAGCAATATCAAGGAAGAATAACGATATTTAGCATTTCAGGGTGTCTCTTCTGTGTGGGCTGGCAAAGTCAAAATCTTTAATATCAATAAAAAAACAAAGGTTCAGGGCTCATTAATTTGATTTTGAAGAGCAGAAAATTGTGGCTTAAAAACTTGTAAATGTATAGAGATGAAAAAGATTTAAAGAGAAAATATTTCTTATAATCTGAACGTTAGGTGAATCTTTTGTCAAATGGATTTTTACTCACAAACATATTGCGTGCTCTCACTATATATACCATTATAAAGTTATTACAAGAGGGGGCGGTCCTTCCAGCTGATGTTCTTAATCTACACTCTTATGAGCATACCATATTTTCTGTTTACTTTATCAGAAGTATTTTCTATATTTAAATTACTATAAGCCCAATTTTGACCTAGTTTGATCCCTTGCAATAATTGTTGCACTAGAGAGATGTACATCTAATCATTCGAGGAAAGGGTGCCTAAAAACTGGCAAATTTTCAAAGCAGTAGAGATCATCACACATTTTCTGGAAACTTGGAAGCTGTGGCAGGTGCAGTCTTATATTTACGTATCTCTTTGAATGTTTAGGATAGTTGTGAAGAATAGCTAATGGATCTAAAACACCGGGCAGAGGATGTGGCATATAGCAGACACCAGTATAGAAATTACAATGATCATTCTTAATAACAATCCAGAAGCTTCTCTAACTGGAAAGTGTTTTAACACCCCCAAGTTCTGAGATAGACTCATGTAGCCATCTCACAAAATATATACAAGTTTTGTTGGAACAAGGAAGGTAGGAGTGGAAGGTAATAAAAAGAGAGAGAGAGAGAGAACCCTAGGCACTGGGAATTGTAGATGTTATTTTACAGGCTGAGGTAAACTCATTCAAAGCTAGGCATAGCCTAAGAAGGCTAAATTATTTATAGTCCGGCTGGCTCTCAGAATCAACATCCCCCAATTCCATTTCAGCTACGCTGAGTCCACAACATTGCAAATGTTCTTACATAAAATATTTTTCTTTTATTTTACAAATTCTTTAAGATCCTTTATTTTCTGTATATCTTACTTATTATTGTTCTCTTAGCTACACATTCAATTATTATCAACTATGAAGACTACAATAATTTGAAAATAGAAGCATGATGGAATTGCACAGCAGGATGGTACAGTATTAAAATAAGTCATCACTATACCACCTTTAATTTTTATTATTGTATCATCCAAAGTATTATATACTCTTTCAAAAGGATATAAAATATATGAAGACAACATCTTCATGTATATTTTTCTCTTTTAAACTTTTTAATAAACACAGTTGAAAAGTCAGAATTTTTCATTTTCCACTAGCAAACAGAAGAAAAGCGACAGAGGATGCTGCACAATTATTAGACCAATCAAAAGATTGGTAGCAGGGGAGAGCAATGGGGAAAAAGGCAGGACAATTGCAAAAAAAGATTGGTAGTAGTATTCTAAATTCCAATAAAGTGGTAATGTTGGTTATATAAGTGAAATTTCAAAGTTCAAGTGCTCAAATGATATCTTAGATGAATTTCCTCAAACACAAGACTCAGAGTAAACAATAAGTTAGACACTAGATGGGAAAGACCTCTTCACACAATATTTTGCAAAATAAAACTGAGCCATCCTATTTTGCTAAAAGAATGTGTGATAGTAATTTTGAAATGATATTTCCACAACAAAATTTGACACAGTTTAAGTAGACGAATGCCAAAGGTTGTTGTGTTTACAAAGCCATTAGAAGGAAACAGATGACTAAAAAGAAAAATCATTAGGTTGATCATTCTAATTTGTGTTCATAACTGTAAAAATGAAAAAACTTTATATGTATGAGACAAAAAAGATAGCTGTTTTCCAATAAAGTTATGAACCGTGTAAATGTTTTGTTTCAATAACTGTTTTGACCATATAAGTACAAGAAGAGCCAGGAATAAGCCAGAAGCTGTTAGAGCTGTTCGTGAACTCTGCAGCAGTCATTACAAGATGGGCATGCTCTGGGTTTATGCATCACGGATGAGCAGTAAGCTCAAAGGACATTACACATTTCACATACATATACTTTCAAAACAGGAACATTATGGAATGAAATTTTAGGTTTACTATGTTGAAATTCTTACTACATTTTTTTACTACATGGTTATTGATTTTAGAGAGAGAGGAAAGGAGAGAGAGAGAGAGACTGATTGGTTGCCTCTCATACACACCCTGACCTGGGATTGAACCTGTAATCTTCTGTTTTACAGGACGATGCTCCAACAAACTGAACCACATCGGCCAGGGTATTACAAATATTTTAATTAAGTTATTTTTACTATGTCTTTGTTCTACTTCTGCACATTATAAAAAAAAAGACTTAAACATATAAACATAATTTAAAAGGTCCATTGGATCCAGATTATAAATGGTTAATTTTCTTTTCTTTGTATATCAAAAATTATATTAGTTACATCTCTTGCAAGTAATTATTTCCTTAATATTAAAAAGAAATAAATCAAATAAAAATACATTAACTCTATAAACATATCATTCTCTTTTATTTTTACTTGACTTACAATATTGAACAAAAAAACCTAAAAGTAGAAATTAATAATAAAATCACTTGGACATTTTAATGCTTCTGAAATCCACACTATAATTTTTGGAAAGGTTTAATTACACTTCTAGAGTACCTGTGAATTATCTCATTGAATACAATAAAAGTTTTTCAAAAATTTAAAACAAAATTAATTTTAATTTACTTTGCATTTAAGAGAATAAAATATAGAAAAGTACCTTTTGTAGATTTTTCTGGATGTATTTTTGGATGAGATCAGTGGTGATATTAATAAATGTGATTTTTTGATATTATGCATGTTTTATAATTGTTTCATAGTTGAAAGATCTACATAAAATTCAGTGAACCAATATTTTTCCAAATGACTGATGCACAGCATTATAAAAGTATGCATGGGTAAAAGAGCCATTCCAAGTGCAAGACACACTGATGCATTTGAATGTAACAGAGTATGAAAACCTCATTGATATGACTTTAAATTGACCATCGCAAATAAGCTTTAAGAAACTCCCACTGCCTGAAAAAGGCCTGAAGAGACTACACGTCCGTGGAAGGCCAGATTTTCTTCATATACTTCACCAAAACAATGTATCATAACAGACTGAATTCAGAAGCAGATATGATAATCCAGCTCTCTTCTATTAAGTAGAGGTGGCAAAAATATAAAACAATTTTTTTTTTGTTTTGGAAAACAATTATTTTTCAGGAAAACATGTTATTTTGGTTAATATGCAATGGTTTTGTTATTGTCATTTTAAGATAACTTAATACATAAATCTTTATATGTCTCAGTAAATATTTAAAGATGTAACCTACACAAACAAAAACTCCTCAGAATCCTAGATAATTGTAAAATTAAAATATAAAGGGGTCCTAAGCACAGAATGTTTTTGAGAACCACTGCATAATGCTATGCTTCCTTTCATTTGTCTCTCAATTGATATAATGATACATTAGATAGGAAACAGAGTGGGAAGAATGACTGAAATAAAGATTTACTTAAGAAACTTGGTGGATATTTTACTTATATGTATGTGTTCTTAGAAAGAAGGTATGAAAATATTACCGTATCATTTTTATGGAATAGGTCTTTGGTTTATAAGATATGGGCCCTTTCTAAAAGGCAATTAAGCTCTATTGTAAGAAAGAGAGCTCAACAAGTCACATACATTTAAGGACCTCAAAACTCCCACAGTCAGCAGAATGGGGTAGAGCTGACACGAGAGACACTATAGCGGCAGCCAGACAAAAGGACACGTCCTGGCGCCCTGCAGATGAACCGGGACAGATCGGTGAGGGCTACTGTTGCGAAGGATTCCAAGAAGTGTACTTTCCCAATTTATTCTGTAACCGCATTTGATAAAATCTATAAAGCTCATAGGCAATAGACCAAAATGTAAAATTTCTTTACATAACAATAACATGAAAGCCAGGGATGAATGAAAAAATTAATAAACAAAACAAATGCTAAATACGTAAATATTTCCGAGGAATCCTTTCACATTTTCTGTTAGTACAAACTCAACTGAGTATAATTTTGGAAATCATAGTGATCAGCTTTTAAGTAGTACAGGCATCCATTAAGACTGAAGCTAAATTAAAATGATTTTGCCAGCCTACTTGCTTATCCTGAATGTATTTGCTCCATCTTTAGCAGTTGACAGTAGGTTCTAACAGCACGGAGTATACTGAGATACAGCCCTTATCATTTCTAAGAACCTGACAACTTTTTAAAATCTACATGTAGAATGCCAGTCATAGCATTTCAGGACAACAGGTTTTTTTTTTTTTTTAAGAAAAATAAAGAAGCGTACATTCCTGTTCTCACCTCAGAGGCCTGGTTTATTTCCAGAGGCAGAAACGTACACCAGGACAAAAACGATACAAATCACCCTGGCCTCACTTCTGCATGTGGATCACATCACTGGCATGACACACACAATCTAAGCATCACATCAGTGCATAATATCCCTAACAATTCAAGCGTCAGCGGTGTTCAGCACTCGGAGTTCTGTGAAATGGAAAGAAGCCAGAATTCACAGTCTTTCCTGCAATGGGAGTCTGCGTTTCCATGGTGGGAGACCAATGAAGGCTTACTTTGATAGGGTTAGTTATTGAGCAAGAAACTCAGTGTGGGATCTTATTGCCCAAGTGTCCACCCTTCCCCTTGATAAATCATCACTTGAATTGTTAGAGGCACAGAGAATTCCCTGAACAATTATTTTAAATGTAAACCAATGAAGACAATAATTCAAGGTGGGCCGGGGGGAAGAAACACTGAACATATAAACTAATGAAATGCAACCAAAAGTAAGTGATTATAGAGTAAAAAAATGTTAGAAAAATTCACCATTTCATCATACCCCTCATACTACTATTAACTGTCAACAATCTCTATATTAAAAATATCAAGTCTGTCTTCAAAATTAAATTTAAAAATAGTATCAACATTTTCATATTATCCATAGACAAGATAGAGGTCAACAAAAACACAATAAAACAAACAAAATCAGAATAAAAGATTTCAAAATACAATTTTCCTATTAACAATTTAACTTTCTTTGTTAAATATCTTTCATTTGCTCATTCTCTGTGACCAGAGAATAGTTGTAGAAAAGGGAATTTTCTCCAAGTTAAGATATATTTTTTGTCCCTTCACTTACCTTTGTTTATTCTAGGACTCTCAAAGGTGATGGAACCATGCCCTATAGGGTGTTCGGAAATATATGTAGAGTCATTTTTCAGAAATATGTGTAGGCATTTCCGTGTTACAGTTAGGAGACTGCTACAGATGTCTGGTGGCTGGGAGTCAGCCAGGCAGCATTTGCCTTGTACTGGCATTCTCCCATTGCACAGGGCTTACCACTGTTTCACAACAACACGCTCCATTTAATAATGAATATTACTCCTATAATAATACTGGTATTGAAGTGTTTTTAGAAGAAGTTACAATGGGTGCTCCAGTAATTAGAGGAGTGGATCATCACAGAGAGGGAAGCCTAAATGAAAGAAAGCATTTCTATCGAAATTACTAAATTAGTGAGTAATTAACTCACCCTGTGCAGTAGCACATTTATAAAATACCAAGGTGCTCATCCACTCAGATTTAGCAAACATTTTGCCACACTACTTCAAAATATTTTAAATCAAAGTAATATATTATCAATGGAATGGAAGACTCCTTTGTACCACTCCACAATTAAAATTCTTTTCTTAAAATCTATGTGTTGTACTTTTTATAAGTTCTGCAAGAATTCCTTCCTAGGTGGATTTTGTAAGTATGACATTCCACATTAAGGTCTTTGAGTCAACCTAGAATTTACTTTTATGTATGGTGTGGGACTGAGCTTTGATTCCTAACCTCCTCTCCATATAGTTACCTAACTGTATCAGGGCTATTTATTCAACAGTCAATAATCCTTTCTTTCCTAATAATGTCATTAAGTTTTTGTTTATCCTTTTGAATAGCATATAGGTAATTTTAAAAAAATCTGAAAATTTCCTTTATGAGGCAACCTAATGTTCCTTACATGCTTTCTATTTTATTTCAGTTTTTAAAGGATAGGTTAACTTTGTTCCTTGGTGGAGAGCCAAGATCACTCCTCCAATCCCCATGATAGAAGGCTGGCCAGAGGGCCCTCGACCAGAAGGAATGTGTATGGCTTTGGAAATGGATTGTAATTCCCTCCTTATCTCCCTTTGGGAGCTGATTCTTGTCCTGTATGACTGCTTCTTGACCTTTTCTCTTTGACTGTACACACTGAGGTAATATTCTTTACAGACATGTGCCCCTTTTGTCTGGGTCTCCTTAAAACAAGTCTCAGACTCAGGGAGGTGCGGTCCTGATTCACAGATCTGCTGCCATCAGTGCTCCTATAATGTGAGTAATAAAGGCCATGTCTGCTCCATCCAGTCCTCCCTGTGGTTTTTTTCAGTGTATCCAAATGAGCAGTCGAGATCTCTGGGCACGACCCCCTGTGTACCAGTTCCACACCCACCCCTTCTTTTGGTTTGAAAGTTATACATTCTCTTTCTATTCATCTAGTGATTACCATTAATAAGCATTCTTGTACTTCTGCATTCCTTGTAAACAGAGACACTGACTGTTCTTTGTTCTGGATTATCTTTTCAAATATGACTATATAAGAACAGGCTGGGGAAATGGAAGAGAATCTCCCTTTGCAGCAAAAGACAGGTTTACTTATAGCTTTGAAAGAAAAAGATAGTGTTTTTCCTCTCTAGAGCAAAGGGAAGGCATGCTTACTGTCAATTTTTAAAACATTCAAATTCCTTATGCTCAGGGCCCCTGTCCTATGATGTAATTCACTGCACACGCAGGTATCATCTGGGCCCTCCGTTTCATTTGTCTCAGTGATTTGGGGGTAGGAGAACCAACACAAATATACAAATGTTCAGGCTGCTTGCTCTGCTGTGAGTGGTGAAGTCCTTTGCTTCTGACCCAAGAGTCTTATGTGTTCTGCCAATATCCATGAATCAATAACAGGCTCATTTATTAGCTTTTAAGTAGGGTAAAATCAAAACCAAGATCTGAAAGGATCCCTGACTTGACGTCTAATTATAATGAACATATTATTTTATTTTACTCTCAAACAGGGAAAACATTAGAATACTTTTATGCTGAGGTCAACCCTACTTTTACCTTTCATGTCACTCTTATCTAGAATATTATTTCCATCTTGCTGTTAGCCTTTCTAAACTAATCTTATATATAAATATGAAATAGTCCCTGTTTAATTAATTTGCAAATTTGTGAGGATTAGATGAATAGTTTATTAAAGAGCATAAAGCAGAGCTTGGTATGCAGTAAACACTTAATATGTAACCAGAGTAGGTTTTAATAGTGTTTTTCACTCACCACTGCTTCTTACATCATTCAAAATTCAATTTTTCTGAATAACTAAAGCAAAGATAAATTATCTTTCCTTTTGTGATTCCTTTCTTAACACCATCTATATCATGAATATATCTAAGGATTTAACAGATTGACTTTATAATTCTATATATATTTTTATGCATAAATGTTTTCAGTCAATCTATAACATTAACTGAACCAATGTACCATTCTGTTCAGCACTGAGCATAATTAGGTGCTTTCAAGAAACTTTTTGGAATTATCTATTCTTTTTATCTGTATCATAGTTATTAATATTTGTTCCCTCAAAATCTAACACCATTAACAAGTTGGCAGTCAGTACTTCTAAAATTTGTTCAACTCTACCAAAATATTTAATATAATACTGTCTTGTATCATACCTCATATTATAATATAAAGAGAAAATTGATGCCATTATTAAAATGAATACTTAACACAAAAATATATATACAGTTAATGTTTTTACAAGGTTTTCATCTATATCCATAATTATAATAGTGCTTGACCTTATTTTATGTCTGTCTGGCGTATCAACATATAACATGTGTTCTTTTGCAGCCTTCACTGAATAAACTATGTGTGTATTCAAATAAAAGATGTTTCTCCGCAAGCCTAGAAGCGAATGGCACTGTGCATGTCAAGGATGGGTACTTTGGGCCTGATGCTCACAGCACAGTCACAGCAGTAGGTAATGGAGTAGGAGTGAGTATGCCCACACTGTAGTCTCCACTCTCCCAATGGAACATCAACCGGTCTGGAGGAAGAGGGTTGTCAAATGACAGAAATTAAACTTCAACTCTGTGACTAATTAGTTTTGCTGCCTTCCCAAACATTAAATTCTTACCTATTTAAACACTGAAATGATCTATTCTATACACCTTACAGATTGGCTTTGAAAATCAAATGAAATAAGATTTACAAAAGTGTGTTTCACATCCAAGTACTCTGCAAGTGGCTTACACTGTGTTACTGTTAAAACTTTAAATGTATTAATGGGATGTTATTATAAACAGTTTTCACTCCCAATCTTGATATACAGGTCTATGTATATAAACCTTAAGAGGAAAGACAAGAGGGAATAAGGAGATCTCTATTTCAAAAAGAATTTTTGAGGTTTATAAAAATCTATAATACTATTCTTTCCTTTATGTCCCTTACTCTAGGGGGCATATTGGTGAAAACATTGCTACATGGAATATCTGAAATTTTCTGGCCTATGTTTTCCTCTAGGACTTTTATGGTGTTATGACTTATATTTAGGTCTTTTATCCATCTTGAGTTTATTTTTGTATATGGTGTAAGTTGGTGGTTGAGTTTCATTTTTCTGCACGTAGCTGTCCAGATCTCCTAATACCATTTATTGAAGAGGTTATTTTTACTCCATTTTATGTTTCTGCCCCCTTTGTTGAATATTAATTGACCATAGAGACATGAGTTTATTTCTGGGCTCTCTATTCTGTTCCATTGATCTATGTGTCTGTTCTTATGCCAGTACCAGACTTTGTTACAGGGGCCTTATAATACAGTTTGATATCAGGTATTGTGATCCCTCCTGCTTTGTTCTTCTTTCTCAAAATTGCTGTGGCTATTTGGGGTCATTTATGGTTCCATATAAAGTTTTGAAATTTTTGTTGTATATCTGTGAAATATGTCATTGGTGTTTTAGTAGGGATTGCATGTAATCTATAAATTGCTTTGGGGAGTATGGACATTTTGATGATGTTAATTCTTCCAATCCATGAATATAGTATATGCTTCCATTTATTTGTGTCTCCCTTAATTTCTTTCTTCAGTGTTGTGTAGTTTTCTGAGTACAGATCTTTTACCTCCTTGGTTAGGTTTATTCCTAGGTATTTTATTTTTCTTGTTGCTATAGCACATGGGACTTTTTTTTTCCTGATTTCTGTTTCTGATATTTCATTGTTGGGGTAAAAATGCCTTTGACTTCTGAATATTGACTTTGTATCCCATTGTTTTGTCTAATTCACTTATTAGGTCAAGTAGTTTTTTCATGGAATTCATAGGGTTTTCCATGTACACTATCATGTCATTTGCAAACAATGACAGTTTTACTTCTTCTACCCTAAGAATCCTGAAACATGAATTCAAAAGAACCTATACACCTCAATGTTCACAGCAGCACAATTTACAATAGCTGAGTGCTGGAAACAGCCTAAGTGCTCAACAGTAAGTGAGTGGATCAAAAAGCTGTGCTACATTTACACAATGGAATACTATACGGCAGAAAGAAAGAAGGAGCTCCTACCCTTTGAGACAGCATGGATGGAACTGGAGAGCATTATGCTAAGTGAAATGAGCCAGGTAGTGAAAGACAAACACCATATGATCTCACCTATAAATGGAATCTAATCAACAAAACAAACAAGCAAGCAAAATATAGCCTGAAACATTGAAATTAAGAACAAATTGACAGTAACTAGAGAGGGGCAGAACAGGAGAATGGAGGGGAAGGGTCATCAAGAAACATGTATAAAGGACCCCTGGGCAAAGCCAAATGAGGGTAGAATTGAGGGTGGGAGATGGGGGTGTGTGGGGCAGGAGAGAGTGGTATGGGGCAAATAGAGACAACTGTACTTGAACAACAACAAAAAAAAACTAAAATACTCTATTCTAACTTCCTCTCAAGAGTGGCTTGACTCCATGTTACATACTGCAGATAAGTAATAGGCTAGGCCCCACCCTCTACAAGTCAACTCTGACTTTTAGCTGAATATGGAGTACTGAGAACCCAACGAAGTAAGCCAAATCTCAGAAAGCTCCCAAGGTAACATGTCAAGGAAAACACTAACACTACTTAAGAATTCACTAAGTTCACATTTCCTACTTCTATAACAATATGCCAAGTATCATAAAACCCAAGCAAAAACAATTAATAGCACAGTTTAACATTAACACTAACACTAATGTGTTTTTCAAAACAATTTGAAAGAATGAAGTATGTTAAGAAAAACAATAAGGTGTATTCCCTTTACCTAAAGGAAGAATATGAAAAGTAACCACATAGACTTTATAATGGAATAATATAATTAGTAGCAGGAACTTGTTCAGATGTGGACTTATGACAACAAAAACTTTACAAACAGCACTTTTTTGTGCTGCTAATTTCTGCTTTATTTTTTTACCTCATGTTAATTAATGTGCCAGGTACTTACATCTGGAATAAATCCAATCTCATTGAGATGATTGCTCAGCTCTGGATCATGGAATGCAATCATCTGGGAGAACACAGTCAAGTACTCTGAAATGATGATAAAATTAAAACAATTGTCACTGTCACACAGTATATCAAGTAAATACACTAAATTCATACAAATTAGTTTTATTTACATTTTGAAAAATTTAATTTCTTCATGAAGAAAATATGCTTTAATAGATAATTCTGTTTTGTTACCACTTTGGTCAGTCACTTACTGCTAATTACCAAATAAATATACCAACAAACTCTGATACAACTTTTTTCTACATTCAGAGCTATCGGATCATTTCTTTAATTACAAATTATACATATGATAACATTTACTATTTTCTACAAAAAATTTTTTTTATTAATTTTTTAAAATTTTTTATGTATTTTTAAATTTTTAAAATTTTATTTATGTATTTTTAGAGAGAGGGGAAGGGAGAAAGAAAGAGAGGAAGAGAAACACCAATATGTGGCTGCCTCTCAAGCTCCCCCCACCGGGGACCTGGCTGGCAACCCCAGCATGTGCCCTGACTGAGAATTGACCCAGCAACCCTGTGTTTCGCAGGCCAGCACTCAATGCACTGAGCTACATCAGCCAGGGCAATTTTCTTTGTTAATATTAAATCATATGTATTTTATGTTCAGAAAATATAACAGGTAATAGATTAACAAGGAACACTTTATAAGCAGTCACAAATAGAATCATTAAGCATCAAATTTGTTTATATATACAGATATAGGCCTTTGTTTCTGTTCTAATTTATTACCATCAGAGACTCTGCATTTGGTATATTTAAAAATAAGGATTAACATCCTATTAATCAGAAAATAGGAATATGGTAGATAATTAAAATGTTGATTCTAATCCTACTAATTCATAGTGTTCAGTTGGAATATGAGGAATATTTTCTAAAATTTTTTCATTTTTCCAGCAATTTGCTATTATTGTCAATGTACTCACTGTGTACTAATCTAAATAATATATTTGTAACAATCTACTCAAGGGCAAGTACCCAAAATTTTTTTTACATATTAAAAATATTAAAACATTTCAGAAAGGTCTCTTTTTTTTGAGATTAAAATAACAGTAACCTAATGAAAGTCCCCCTTGATTAATAACCTCAACTCCTTCCTTCAATAAAGTTAGCAATCTATTTTCAAAACAATTGTTTGCTGAAAATAACCTCCAAATACACTGTCTACTTTTCTATTTTAGTTTTTAAAGTTATTTTTAATGTTTCAAGAAATGGTATAAATTTTTTGACAATCTGTTAGTATGAGTAGCCTTCCCTTATTTTCTGCAATTAAAACTTTGCTTCTGATGGCCACAATTATTTTATAAGTATTTATCTATAAGCAATGTCATATATTATACAAAGAGAAGCATCAAAGCCAAGAAAAGAAAAGATGAAGAGGTACTATATTCAGTGCCACAGTTGACCCTGGCTGGATACTCAGGTGGTTAGAGTGTCATCCTGATATGCCAAGGTTATGGGTTTGAACTCCAGGGAGGACAAACATACTAGAAGCAACCAATGAATGCATAAATAAGTGGAATGAGAAATCGATGTTTCTCTCTTTCTCTTTGTCTCCCCATCTCTAAAATCAATTTTAAAAACACAATAAAGCTAAATTTCACATCTAATGTAATATTTTACCCACAATTACTAAATAAAAAATGGTTAATACTTTAATATTTTATGATTACTATTTTTGTGATCTGATGTTTGTTCTACTGCAATAAAGTTCTATCTATACATTGCCTCGTTTTTTTATTCTAAGAACAGCAACAAAAAAAGTACAATTATATCAGGTTCAAGAGTTACAGACTAAAGACTAGGACAGATCCCAAGGTCCCAGGAAACTTTGAGGTTTAACTTCTTTTAGGTATTTTTCTCCTTCCAATTAGTGATAGTATATTTATAGTCCTAATTTACCCAAAAGCCAGAGTTATGCAATATCAACAATCATAAGAATTCAACTGCATATTGATAAAACCATATAGTTATTAATTTAAAAAACTATGCTTGATTTTAAACAGGAAGACATGGCTTAGGCAATTTTCCACAACTGTTCTTGCTTACTAAATATCATTCTTATATGAACCTGATAAAAGTAATTAGCTATGCGGTTGTTTATGGTTCTACATAAATTACCATTCTATTAGCATTCTATGGTTAATTAAGGATCTAATGAAGAAACCTAATTTATCATGAAAACATTTTCCTTGTGTTTTGCCAAACTTCCATGGCTGATTTATATATGTGTTATAACATAATTGTGTTATACATAATATACATGTATACATTTATTATATATCATTATATATCATGTAGCATTTAATATATGTAAACATAGTTGTATATAAATATAGGTCATGAATTCTGGTTGCTCAGGACACACTTAGAATCATTTACAGTGTGGCTTGCTGTATTCAGAAAGACGTCTGACTTTAAAGCGGGGGTAAGATAGGCACATGCTGTAACATGCTCTTGCACACCACAAGGCTGTGCACTCAATGTGTTCCCTGCTATTGCCCATTATCCCCGATATCCTCTCATGAAATCATTCACGGCAAAGACAGGCACTAAACTGGAAATACATAATGCACTGCTTTTCCAAATACATAGCCTTCATAGTAAATTTGCATATTTACCCTCTCTTTTTGTGGCTGTGTGATGAGAAAGAAGTCTTATATTTTATTCGCATTTGACAACTGGAGTTTAGACTTTGATGTCTATCTTCCCCCCTCCCTTTCCCTCAAAGACTTATTGAATCTCCGTGTAGTGTAACCGTACATCCTAGTTTACCTGGGAGAGTCTTAATTGCCACCTGTAGATTCAGTGTCTAGTGCACTTACTGCCCCTTTTAACTCTCAAAAATATCGCAGTTTAGCTTTATAGTCATCCCAGCTATAGCTGGCACTACATTAAATGGAATTTCACAACAGGGAAGATACTGACCTTGCCCTCAAAGGATTTAGAAAGATAAGCAGGCAAACAAAAAATTGGGGAAATTGTCACCCAATTCTCTTTCCCAGATTTGTATGTTATCTCCTTTCATCTTTCCTTTTCTGACTTATAAAAACCACATCTTACAATGGTCCCAATGTGCATATGCCTTGATTTTATAAATAGTACAAGAATATGTTTAATGTTGTGCCAAAATTCCAATGATTGTTTTGGTGAAAAAATACAGTAGAATAGCTTCAAAGAACAGTGTAAAAGTTTGTAGGTCAGTTTTATGGGTTGCTTCTTTCTTAAGTGCAAAGTGATGTTAAAGTATAGTTGGGTTTTCCATAAAGGATTTGTTCTCATTCTTAATAGCTAAATGGCTGCCTCTCTCTTTACTTGCCTAAAACTGCCTTTTCTTTCTCCAAATAGTATAAAGTATCTCTGTCCTGAAAGTTATAAGCCTATTTGCCAATGTCGTTGAAAATGCACAATATCCCTTTCAAATCCGTCTATCATTTAAATCCAACTGGTATCCTAATATTCTGAATTTTAGAATAATTTTAGCAATCTTAGATATTATAGAAGCTAAAATCCTCAGTTGTTAAATTAGCACATTAGTTTTTTAAATTCCTGTGTGTTCCTTAGTTATCAACTCAATAGCAACATTTCAGGGGAAAATTTGATAGTTCTAAAAATGATGAATATTAATTTAGGCCAGTAGTAATGAAATTTATTATCTTAAAAATGTCATCAGGTAACCAGTAAATAGCACCATGGTAAAAACAAAAACAAACAAAAAAACAAACTCAGGATATCTTGACTAAACAGATCATTTTTCTCTCAGCAAAAGAGGCAAAGCATTTTAGAGTCTGAATATGTAAATCCTATATTATATGAATGACTTAAAAAATTAAAGTTGCTCTCAACTATGGAAAGTTCTGATTTCTGTAAAGACAAATGACTAAATAAATATTCACTCTACATCAGCTATTGATCAGTTTCATATGACATACAAATTTTCCAAAACTTGTGGGGTTAAAAGGATACGTGTGATACTTATGTCAAACAAAATCAATGATATTTTGAAGTTTAAACTTTAAAAGACCATAAAACAAAATGGTGGGGAAGGACAAAAAAGTAAATCAATGAAATGAGAGCTGAATATTTCTAAAGGCAAGCCTAAAATAAACATTTTGGAGAAAAATAAACCAATGTCCTTCCACCAACTTTAGTAACCAATATTCAGTGTACTGTTTCAGCTTTCTTTAGCTCTCCATCCCTCTCGGCACACACCAGACGTGACTACTGGATGTTTTATCAACTCATTTTCACGGTTTTACTGCAATACTCTTCCTTGTTCTCTGTCTTTTTTTTTTTTTTTTTTTTTTTAGAGAGGGGAAGGGAGGGAGAAAGAGAGAGAGAAACATCAATGTGTGGTTGCCTCTCACATGGCCCCCATTGGGGACCTGGCCTGCAACCCAGGTATGTGCCCTGACTGGGAATAGAACCTGCGACCCTTAGGTCCGCAGCCCCCTCTCAATCCACTGAGCTACGCCAGCCAGGGCTTGTTCTCTGTCTTAAAGAACGTCTTTGTCTCCTTTCACCAAATTCCTTTTCAAATTTCAGATTCGCTGATAAGTATCCTCTCTTTTGTAAAACCTTTCCAGACATGCCATTTCTTCCCTCTACCACCCAAAAAGTAAAAATAAATCCAAGTAACCTCTCTCTCTCCTTCCTCTGTTCTAATACAGCAATATGTATACTTATCTCATTGACTTACAATTAGTAATTTCCACATTTATTTCCCATATTGGGCTATCAAATCCCTTGGAAAAGGATTGAATGACATTTACCTTAACAGCCTCAATTCCTTAAACAGTGCCTGGCACAGAGTCAGTGCAGAGCAATTATTCAACTGAAAGACTGAATTAATTGAGACTATGTTTTTTCTTTATAAGAGTCAATATTAACACCAAACAAATGATTTAAAGCACCACATCTATTGTTTCTTGGGAAAATATACATGCTAAATTTTTCATAATATTAAAGAACATGTATTGTGGCTTTAAAAAGTTTCAGAATTAATCATCAATCCAAAATTTTAAATGCAAATTTATAGGAGTTATAGCTCAAAATTATTATTTCTTAGAGAAATAATTTGGAGATGTCTTAATTGTAATATTCAATGTTTTAAAAGATATACTGTTGACTGACCCAACTAAAAAGAGACTTTTTTGAACTTTCTGATTAGTCTCTTAAAATTCGTTTGATGTACATTATGGTTTCTCTCACATTTTCATAAATTAAATAAGATCTTGTCTTGTTTACTTGAATAATAATCCTTTTAACAGCATACTAAAGTAGTTTTGTAGTTAAAGAGTATAAAACTGTTTTTTGATGTTGAAAATTCATTATCAATAGATAATTCAAACCAATATCAATGTAAAACCATTATTGGACAAATAAAACCTATTGTAGAGGTAAATTATTTCTGTATTTTAAAACAGGCACTTACGCAGAACCAAAATAGGAATCACTATAATACAAGCTAGCGAATACGGCCCTCGGAAAGCTGGTCATCTAGAGATCACCCAGCATCTAACAAATTTTATAGCCAATTCATTTTATAAGTTCTGTTTTAACTGCTTTTTGAAGCTTCTCCAAATATCTTCATTCCTCTTAAAGTACAGAAATCTAACTAGGCACTGTGCTTAAGTAGGGGCCTGACAAATTTGGAAAAAAGATTATTCCCAGGTTTTTAGATATGAAAGTACAGTTAATGTTACAAGTTCATGTTAGCTTTAAAAATAACAGCATTATATTGTTGACTTACATTTAACTGAGGATTAAGGAGTCACCTTTTGTATTGCACAACTACTAATGTGATTATTTTCTACCTTTAATATTTTCAATATGTATTTGGTCAGTATTTGACAAATTATTTTCATTGCTTATAGCCTCTGAAATCTCATATCATCCAAGGTGTGTTGAATCCAGTCATTTATTTTTTTACCAGCATAAATAATTTATTGCAAACTTTCTAATATCATACAATAGTGAGTCTGACAATTCCCTTGAGAGTAGTCTGGGATGGAAGGAGCAGGAGGTAGGGAATGTAATAAAAATGAAGAATGTTAAGACGGGTTGCTGAGGGGCAGACTTCATGCTGTAACCTACTGGTGATCGATTTTAGTCAACTGAGCTACCTTGGGGAGGAAGGAAGGAACTGGGCTAGACCATGAACTTTCCTTTGACCAATGCACTCCAGGTTTCTGGCCCTCCCTGCTGTTTCCTCATTCATGGTTGTATGGGGACGAGGGAGGTATGGAGAGTTAATAAGAGCTCTAGCTGCCAGGTTTGCGAGTGCTACCAGTTGACCATGGGGTCCTCAGTTTAGTTCTTGGTTGGGGAAAGCTTACAAGAACTTGGACCTTGATGGCAGTTTCTTCAGACATAAATTACTGGAATCTTAAAGAGTACATCACCCATTCTATAATAAACATCTTTGATAAGCAAAATAAGATAACCATGAATATGTGTTGAACGCATCCCAATTAGCATGATGCAAGACATACTCTTACAGGATATCACTTCATAAATTCTTAGAAGGTAACAGTGTATGACTCTGGAAATTGGATGGCTTTACTAAATTAACCTACAAGAGAAAAACTTCCTCTCTATAAAAATACTCATCCTTGACTAAAAAGTCAAAGCAAAATATTGTTGTTTTCTAAAAAACACTCTTAAATTAATCCTAACTTTATACAGGCCCACATTAATGCAGGGTATTAGGCATATCCATTTCAAATAATTTCTAAATACAAATATGAATCAATAAAATTTCATTTCAAAATTCACAAGTAGACACTGGATCATTATATCAACTTCCAGCACCTATCTATGTTGTAAACTCAAAGTTGTAAAGATGTTTTGCTGTGCTTATAGGCACAAAGGCAAAATTTTTAAAAGTTTAGATTATTTTTTCTATAATTCAATGTACATGATGCGGAAAATAAATATTTTATGTGTTAAGCTATTTATCCACATTCTTTTCCTTCTCCTATTTTTAGCCTCTTTATCTTTTTAATTTACATTTCTACTTCCTTTCTAGTTATTTTCTCATTACATTGACTTCTGATGCTCTAATTGTATACTCATTTCTAATTAAGTAAAAAATTACTAACTGAGGTCCCACTTATTTACAATGTTCAGTAAAGTGCACAGAGTCTGTAGATTCCCTGCTTCTTGTATTCAAACTGAGTGAATTATTGATATACCGAACTATAGAGACATAAATATAAATAAAACAAAACACTAGTTCAAATTGTTGAAAATTCAGTAGAATTAGTAAGACATATATTACAACTAAAAAGTATAAATCAAGGTGGTATCTGAAAAGTGTCATAAAACTGCTAAATGGAAAGAGTATGAGAACAGCTCTGTAGTCTGTTCCAAAAGAAATACAAAAAAAGCATAAGAAAATTCCCTGCCCTTAAAACATTGAGAATCTTTTGGTTTGCAGGCCAGCTTTCAATCCACTGAGCCACACAAGCTGGGGCATAGCATTTAGATTCTTATTGAAAAGATAATACATAATATACAGGGCCCAGCACAAATAATGCCCCTTTTTATTACATAAAAATATTTTGTTACAAAATCATAAGCATGTAATTCTGCAACATAACAATATCACACTCAAGCACACCATATGACATTTTAGGTGAAATGTTCTTATTGCTGTCCATCTCAAACCTACCAACCATACTCAATGGTGTTATTTTGCTGGACCTTGTATAAAGCCATTATAATAGTAGTAAATTAGTTGTAATAACAGTAGCAATAAAATAGTAATAGTAATAAAATAATAGCCATTAGGTTTATCGAATGTTTCTATGTACACTGACATATTTTATGTTTAAACTTTACAAAAACCTTTACTTTAGATATGAGGAAAATTATACCTAGCTAACATAGGTTATTTGCCCAAGATTACACAGTAAGTAACCCAGTTTAAATTGAAACAAAGTTTGCCTGATTCAAAATTGTATATTAGCTGTTGTTATACTACTTCCAAAAGGGAGTTCAGAAAATTATATTAAAAGTTGGACTGTGGTTAGCACAGTCCTGAAAGAATTCACAAATGAATTATGCTATGACAAATTCTGAAGGAAGATATGCATTTATGAAAATGGAAATGAACACATTTTGAGGGTTCAAACATGGGGAATGAAATGAATGAGAAGTGTTTTTAATATTCTATTTATTTACATAATTAAATACTGTTTCATCTTTTTACTAAATTATAATAGGCTTGCTGCACACAGAAACTTTTTGTGGGCAATTTTAATTGTCAGAGAGAAAAATAGCAGGACTTTTATTTTCTTAAGCTAACACGCCTAAATTTGAACTAAACTGAGATCACATATTGAATAGTTATTAGAAAAATACCGTAATTCTTTGAGGACTTTAGAGTAAAAGACTGAACCTAATGATGTCTTCACTGGTTTTAGTGATCATCATCACCCTATTTTATTGGATGAAAATCATAAATTTAATTGCTTATCAGTTACTTAACATAAATAAGTACATTCTCTTACAAAAACAAGAAAAGGTATTTGATTACCTTGTATTACATGTGAGTTGTCTTTCAAGAAGAAGTTATACAGGTATTTGGGAATAAAAGCAGACATACATGCATATGCCAAGGCTAAGAAAGAATAAGGCAAAGACATATGACAAATTAGTTAATGGTAAATGTTCAGTGGTCATTCACTCACTCATCACACATTCCTTGAATCTACTATTAAACAAGAGTTACGTTAATAACTGATGAAAACACCAATTTAAGGGGAGAAAACAATCCTCTGCTCCTTAAAACAGAAAATACTTTGGACAACAAAACATAACCATCTACTACCTTTTCCATTTCAAACTACTGTAGAAATTTTTGTCCCACAATAATAAAAACTTTTATTATCTGAACTTACACAAATTTTTAAAAAATCTCTAAACATAGACATTAATGATGAACTATACAAACATCAAAATACTTAATTTTTGTTGATGCCCCCCAAAAAAGAGCCTCAGAACTTGAATTTAGGAACACCACTCATGAATTGTTCTTTCAAACACAGATTGCTTACTACTCTTGGAGCGATATGTGTGATAATGGAATGCACCTAATTAAAAATAGCAAACTTGTAGTCCAGCTAATGAGAAATATCATAGAACAGTGCATTTTTAAACTAATTCAAATTGTGAAATTTTAGCTTTTGGGGATTATGCTGTCTCTACTCATTTCCAGAAATCTATGCAAAATCTGACATTAAATAGAATTTGAAAGAATGGAAATTCTGAGATCGAGGCTTCTAGAGATTCATGTTATGTATATGGTACATACATTCTATAAGTGATATTATTAGAGATTTGAGTCATTTAAGTGTAACAAATATTTATGAAAAATCTACTATAAAAAGACTTATAACAGGGTAACAGAGAACAGAAATATTCAATCATTAAAAAATGCTGCTAAGCAAAAAAAAAGGACTACTATATTAGTATATAAATAACTAGAATACAAAACATACACAATACATTCTCAAAATACAAAGTGCTGGGTTTTGGAGGAAGAATGAGCAAGTTTTCATTAAGGAGGTAGTAGTTGAAATGATAGGCTTTGGAGATACAAAATTAATACCGACTTCTTTATAAATTGTTTAGGAAGTATAGACTAAAACTGATCACTAAAGAAGTAAAAATTTTCTCCAATGTTTAAAAAAAAAATGGTCATCAAGGTAGATGAATGCCTTAGAATAATCAATGAGAGACTAGTCCCTGCCTCATTACAACTGAAACTCTCCAATAACAAATTCTTTACATCCTCTAAAATTACATACAGATTACTTCACAGATTATACTATCTGCTAGGGGAAAAAAAAGCCCTTCATGTTTGAATAAAATATTTGAAAATAATATGCACCAAGGTTATTTAAATGATAAATAAGCTTACCTTCATTATTGAAATTTAAATATAGGAATGGAGCACAAAGTGAGTCAAGACCTGATGGAGACGGGTTGAAGAAATTCAAATAAGCATAATTAAGAAGAATTGTAGATATATACCTTATCAGTTCTCTGCATTATGTCTGCATAGATTAAGTATTATAAATACTGCACATCCAGAAATATATTACTTCATGGGTTAATGTGGGAGTAACTGATAGTGACTAGCACATAGCATGTCTGCAATACAAATCAGCTATTATGATTATCAATACTATTATGAGTTGAAGAGAGAAATACACTAAATGAAAATGTAAAAATGATAGAAGACATGGTCTACAGACCCATTTCTGACCCTGTGTGTTCCTGGCAACCCCTTAACGTCTCCAGGCACGTTTCCTCATCTGAGAGAAGGAGATTTGTTTACGTGTTTCTTTGGTATCATGGAAAAAGATCCTTTAAAATTGTGAAGTGAAATATAAACACATGACATATTCCTTTTATTAATAATGCTGTCCAAAAAATAATAATATTGTTCACACATTGTCATGTTGAGAGAATGTATATAAATCTGTCTACAATTGTTACAAAGACACAGAACTCCTCTAAAATGGACAAAGCTAGGAAAAATAATTGCTTCATTTGAAGTTTGGCCACAAATAGATAATTACAATATTTAAAATAATATTGTAATTATCTATTCTTTGCTTTACCATTATGCTAAGCAAAATAAGGGAGGAGGTGAGGGACAAATACCATATGATCTCACCTATTAGTGTAACCTATTCAACAAAAGAAAATATAACCAGAGACACTGAAATTAAGAACAATCTAACAATAGCCAGAGGGGAGGGGGGAAGGGACAGTGGAGAGAAGGGTTTTCAGGAACTACTACAAAGGACACATGGACAAAACCAAGAGGGAGGGTGGAAGCAAGGGAGGGAGGTGGGTTCAGCTGGGCTGGGGGAGAATGGTGGGAAGAATATGCAGACGACTGTAATTGAACAACCATAAAGTAATTTATGAAACAAAACAAAACATACCCCAATGTTTATTACAACACATTCAAATATAGGACTGATTGAAATCAGTTTCTCATTTGTGAATTTATGAATGGCCACAAAACTAATGAGAAAAGTACAAATCAGGATATGGAACATAAAGATATTTTTAAAAAGATAATAAATGAAATAAACAGTTTAATGGGTATCCTATTCCCCAATTCCTAATAAATAGGTTAAGCATAAACTGTAAAGCATTAAATGGTTAGAATGTCAATTGACTCCAAATTATTTGTACTATAAAATTATTTTGTTATTTTCATAAGCACTGAAACACAAAGATTATAATTTTACAAAATGTTCTTTCTACTTTTCTAATTACCATGATGGCAAATTGTTTCATTAAACATCATGGCTTTAAATGATATCTATTGGCATTTAGGCAGACTTGTAAAAAATAGTTCTTATAAACCTTTCAATAAATGGATCATAGCTTTAGTATTGACTTTTCTCAAAGCCAAGGATGTTTTGTTATTTTGTTATAATTTTAAAAATTGTTGGTCATGCAACATGCCCCTAATACTTCAAAAGGAGTCTTAATGATTGGGAAAAAGTTACCTTGCCAATACACAAGATCAGGATGGGATACCACCCAGGCTTTTAATACACGCCTAAATTTTGCATGACCTTCTGGTGATGATAACAGTTCATCATACTGATGACAACGAGGAATATCCACTTCAATCTGTAAAATAACAAAATGATATGATGTAACTGTGATCACCAATAAACCCCAAGATAAAAATAAAAGAGAGATTCCATTATGAATTTCAGAATAGACCACCTACAAAATGCTGGTGTTTAAAATTTTGGAATTTTACATTAATACTCTGGAAACAATAACAAGGTTGTATAGTTAAGGAAAATGACCATTTCTTTTGAAAAGGTATGTATCCATATAGTTTCCAAAAAAATTTTCCTTTACGACATGGTCTAAATAAAGGACAAATTCTACAGATAACAATGTATAATTATGAAGGAAAATTACTTGGCCTAAACTCCTTTTAAAGTTAGTTCTAACTCTCTAACTTATGAGTACGAAAGTTAGGCTCACTCTAAACAGTGTATGAATACGATGGCTGCTGAGCATAATGGAAGGAAGAAAATTTCCTCCTGCCTTTCTATAATTTTAAGATTTGGCAAAATTAGGTTGTTCAAGAAAATCTAAATCTTACTTGTCTATCTGTAGGAATTGGAGTATCTTTATCAATTGCATCATACTTGGCATGAATAGCCCCCTGCAAAAGTAAGAGAGAATAATAATAATTCATCATATCCTTGATAAATTATTAATTTAGGTAAATATAAACATTAATTTAGGTAAATATTAATTTATCCTTGATAAATTATTAATTTAGGTAAATATAAACATCTGTTGTTGACAACCTACTCAATTATACATAGGCACATTAAAAGCCGAAATATACCCCTCAGAAAAATTCTCTACAGTTTTGATAATCTGTGACACAAGTCCATAACAATCTGTCAATTTGTTCTAAAAGACAAACACGTCGGATGAGTCATGGAGTTGATGAGTACGCTAGTCAAGCTTCCTGGCCTCCACGACACAAGACAACCCTGCTATTCTCCACTCATTGCTACCTCAAACATAGTCAGTTTTATAGAAACATTTTTTAAAAAAATTTTGGGGGGTGCATGGGAGGTGATCCCACAGAAATTTTCCTGTAAAGTTGGTAATGAAAACAAAAATAAAAGGGAACTGTTTAAAAGAGCATAGTTCAGCACCAGGAAGCAGAAGTTTGAAATAAAGTGAAGCATGGAATATTGTGTAGATATGGAATCATGAAGGGACTAAACAGATCACACTTTTTATACCAGTACAGAAGGAATGATTGAATAAACCACTTCAAATCTGAGCCATGTTCAACAGGACCAACAATGGAACAATTTTTATTACTCTGGTTTACTGTACTCACGTAGAAAGAGCCAGTAATGTGGGGTTCAAATTATGACATTTGCTGTATCAACTTCTATGGTATATCTGTTTAATGACAGACTTACACAAGCTGACCTCAGAAGTAACCTTGGACTTTAGCATTACATGGTTCCACAATTCTAACTATTCATGTGTGGTATGGAACAACAGGCATTCTTATAAAAGCAACCACCCAAACTCAAAGATGTTTGCAAAATCTCATCAAAGGAATCAGGAATAAATAAAATTATTTTAAAAGGGAGCTGAAAAGAATTAAAAATAGTTTGAGGGAATTCAGGAAAAAAAATGATGATGGATATCCATAAGACATTGGTAAGAGAATATCTGAGGCAGGATGACAAAGAAATTGACAGGAAAAAAAGGGGGGGATGAGGATTTGGCCCATTTTCATGACTGCTGTTACCAGAGTTCTCTGTTAGTACTGCAAGTCACCCTGATAATTTTGTGACACCTCTCCTTCCCTCATTGCCACAGATTAGGCATTGTACAAGACAAAGTAGCTATTTGTCTTGGCAGCGTGGTTCTTGTGGGAATAGGTGTGCCAAAAGGCACTAAATTATGTTAATGATTTTTGGTATGGTTCAAGTGGAAGATTTCTCCAAACTTAGATAGAACTACTTACAAATAGGCAATTCTATCCCTAAATAAACATACTTTATAGGCATGATAATACACTTATATATTCACAAGATAATTTTACTTTAAAATTAATAATTAAGATAATTTTTATGAGCTCCATTAAATGCAATATTAAGTACCGTAAATCTAACAAACCTTCAATTATATTTTGCTATTGTGTTCTTTTCTTCCATTCTTTTCACTTAAAATTACCAAATATTCTTAATGCTTATATTTTACTGCATAACTTTCTAACAACTTGAAAAACATACAATTGGAAAGTACTTTCCTACTCCTTCCTTTCTTCTTAGCACTGTTATAATCAACTTCTAATCTTTTCTTTTCTTTCTTACCTCAACTCCCAGAAGAGCAGCCCAGGTTAAACCTCTCATAAGTGGAGGAATGTCAACTCTTGCTTCTTTCCAGATTTGATTTTTTTTATATGGATAAGCCTAGAGATGAAAAAAAAGATATAAAAGTGTCTCAAATTACTAAGTAGCATATATTCATTTGAAAGTCCTAAACATATAGTAGTGATAAAATTGAAAGAGATTGTGAATAAATTTCTAACTATCTTTCATGTTACTGTTTTGGCACTATTAATGCACATAAGTTGGCAGTACAATGGTTCCCTATAGTCTATAAATCTTGTATAATACAACCAAAGAGAACTCATTCTACTGTTTGCAATAATTCCACTCTATTTGGTGCTCTGAGACAATTATCAGTGAGTCATATGGAGAATAATACTACCAGTCTCATATGGGTTAAATAATGTATGCATATCACTTTGTAAAAGATCTGGTGATATAGACCGTATTTAATAAATATGTAATTATTATAGCTACTTCAATATACTTGCATATAAACTTTCCCTTTTATAAATTTGTCCTTTAGGAGAGATTTCTAGAAAATAATTATTAGGACAAAGGGTATAGACATTGTTAAGGCTCTCTACATACAGGGGTCTGGCACAAATAACTCCCCTTTTGTTACACAAAAATCTTTTATTTCAAAATCATAAGCATGTAATTCTGTAACATAACAATATCATATTCAAGCACACCATATGAAATTTTAGGTGAAATGTTCAAACCGCTGTCCATCTCGTGCGAGACATTCACAACCCTACCAACAGTGTTACTTCTGCCAGACCCCGTATACTTTGAAATTGCTTTATACATTATTTCAATCAATTTATACTTATTCCAAAGGAATGACAGTGCCAATCTTAATATACCTTTATTCACTTTCCTAGTTTTGTAATAAAAACCTACTCAACTTTTTTTCATTCCTGGTGAAGCTAAACATTTGACTAGATTTACTGATTAGTTGGGCTTCTATCATGTTTTTTAGTCATTTCTCTTTCAATATGGGTGTTTTTCCTACTGATTTTTCATTGTCCTTTAAACATATGGCTATTAATCTTTTGTCTAATATAATTTTGCATATTTCCTAAATCTTGTTTTTACTTTTTAATTTTATTTACCATGAACAGGTAACATTTTCATAATTAAATGTTAATTAGAAAAGATACATCATGAGAATTAGTCTTCTCATGACATCAAGATTCCCCAATAGCTGCCAGAGAAATAAAAAACAGGGACTGAATCTGGGCTCTCACAAAACTTTCCACGTGGGAACCCTTACCTTCAGCAGCCTGTCGAAGAGAACGACCCTGTTTAGCTGGTACTCTGTGTCCCTCTCTCGGATGATTAAAGGGAGAGTGGCGGCAGCGGACAGCTCATTACTGCTGTTTGAATGAGGTAAATTAGACTGGCTGTAAAAGGGAAACAAGAGCAGAAAAAAGGGTACGATACCAAAAAAAAAACCAAAAACACAAAATACCATATCAAGTGTTCTACTTAGAAAATAGTCTTCAGAGAAAACATATGTTTCTTACCAATCGATAAAGAAAAATAAGTATAAAAGGGGATGATATATACTCACTCATCTTCAAGTAGTGGGTAAAATGCTTCTCCACCAACATCTTTTAATCTCTGTGAATTAAAAGATAAATATTTACATATGAGAACTGAGACAAAAACACTGAACCATATTAAAAAGGAAAAATCCTATAAAGTTTATGAATTTATAAACTTTATAAAGTTTATAAAGTTTATAAAGGTACCAAGAGAAGTATAAAACACAATTTAAAATTCATTCCTATCATAAATATGCAAATATACTATTCCTCTAGTGATTATATTTATCTCTGAAGAGTAGTTTTTATATGTTGATTATTTATACCTCTAGGAGTGTCTTATAAATGTTAGACAACTACTATTATTTTTTCCAAACATAATTCAGAATTTTTAAAATTGCTAGAAAATTTAATAAATGAATAAAATATTTTTTTAAATTAATTGAAGGTTACTTTAAAAATACATATATTTTAATTTAAAGCACAATTAGATTTATTTTTTTTCTTTGGAATTAATACAAACTAAGACAACAGTCAGGGTGCTAATAAAAAACTTCAAAAGAATTTCTCACAACATATTCTGAATAGGTGTCATTCAAATACTGAATAAATCCACTGATGAAGTTCAACTCTCTTAATTATCTCTTCACAAAGTAACTATAATAAATGTTGCCCTGATAATAACACTCTGCAGGACTTGAGGTATTCTTCAAGAATGGGTGAAGACAGGCAGGAGTAAACTCTTACACCCAGCCTAAGCAAGGTGATGCAAATTGATGCCCTCCTGCCTGCTGCTCTGCTCCAGTTCAACATCCGACCTGAATGCAGACTGCCTGCCCCCGTGGGCGCTGACACAGACGTCCAAGCTCTGTGCGCGGCCAGCACTGATCTCCTACCGCTCAGAGCCACTGTGCACTCCTCCAGGACAGTTATTCCCAGAATTTTTTAAAGCCAAAGAAAAATGTTTTAACTCAACACTGAGAATCTGGCAAACACTGGTTTTATGCTTGGCTTCTGTCTCAAATTTGACAGGCCATGCACTAATTCATCTTGTCTTTAAACCTTTAGGTATTTCTTTCATGGATTAAAATTTAAAGTAGAAAAATAAGATTTCCACAAGTTTCATTGCATCATTATTATATTTTTTAAAGTTTGGATTTTATTGTCCTTAAAGTAATAAATATTACTTTTAAGTATATTTTCTGCTTTTTTTACTAAGTAAAACTTCAGTATATCAAATGCAGAAAAGAGCAAAATATTTATACTGACAAGTATAAGATAAAATTATTTTTTGGTTTCCATAGTATTTCAAAAAATCAGCAATGTTATCGTTTTAAAATATATCTAGAGTAAAATTTAAATTTAACTTGTATTTATATAGTTTGGATTACATTCAAATTAAACAAATTGATAGTAAAATGAAATGAGTTAAAAACATACATTTTGGATGTAGTTTATTGTGTTGCTCCTTGTATTGCTCTCTGTCTATTATACACATTCTCTCTTCAAAGAGTTCAGCATATTATGTAGTAATAATTATATATTTTAATTTTTGTTCCTGGCATTATGACAGATAAGACATTCTAATATCCTCAAATTATATAATACATAAAATAATCAAATGACAGAAAAAGCCTACAGTTTTAGAGCGCAGTGGGACGAAGCCTTGGTTGGGCACCCGATTAACTTCCAGTCAGACAAGGGAAGACCACGCTAAATCCAGGTACAGAAAGAAACGCGTGCATGTGTGTTTTGGGAGGTTGGGGGGTGCTGCTAACCTAGAGAGAAACAAGGAATTTCAGCTTCAGCTGCAGATGGTTAAAACAAAAAGGCTAGCAGTTTTTCCAATGTTCAAACAACTTGAAAGTCATTCCTCCTGCTCTAACAACAAGAAAAAATCTAAACAAACTGGAAGTCAACTCTTTTTAGATCAGAATTAGGACAAAATGCTGCCTGGAAAACTGGAGAGGCAGGCAAGTACAGAGAATCACAGCTACGCTGGAGCAGAAGCCACCGCTGGAGCCTGGTAAGAAAAGCCGAAGGGCAGATGCCTAAGTGCTGCAGACCTCGCAAGGACTAACTAGAGAGAGAAAAACTGGAGATGCAGCTGCAGGGGAGCCCACACTCCACGAGTTTTAGCTCTACACCTACCAACAGGTTCTCAGGGTAAAGATCTGAGAAAAATCCCCTCAGCTTCTGTAGGCAGAAGGGTAATGTAACCATTCTGAAATTCCCCCAGAGTTCTTTGCTTTCATCAATAAGGATCTGCCCTCAAAAACTATTTTACAGAGCCTAAGTGACTGAGGGGAAAGAAAACACCCAACTCTAGCTTCCTCTAGTCTTTGATGTGGAAGATAAATACCCAATTCCTGCTGCCTATTTATTGCTTTCCTGTCTCATGAAGTAGGGAGGGAAGCTGAGAAATACATGTGAAGGTTACAGCCCAGAGACAGGCTCACTGAAAGTGTGAGAGCTAATATAGGATTACAGAACACTTTTCCTCCCCTACCATACCTCTGTATCAGTAGGGCTTCTGTATAATAATGGATTACAAGGGAAAGAACCAAAAGTCCCAGACCCTATTTTAAAAGGTCTCTAGGGAAACCCAAAGACAACAGAGAAAACAAAAACAAGGACAGTTGAAAAATTTTAGCCTCTGACAAAAATGTACACAAATACTAAACAGCTAGATAAACAGAAAATCTTATAGTAAAGGCTTATTCACACAGTTCCCTTATAGATACATCATGTTGAGTTTCTAATAAAAAATTTCAGGGCATACTAAAATGCAAAAAAGATACTCTGAAGAAACATAGCAAGCTTTAGAACCCAATTCATGAATGGCAGAGATTTTAGAATGATCAGATCAGGAACTTATAAGGACTCTGATTAATATATGAAGGGCTCTAAGAGGAAAAAGTAGACTTCATACAAGAACAGATGGGTACTATAAGCAGAGAGATGAAAAGAATGTTAAGAAAATAAGTGATTTTGAAAAGATGTCAATAGAAACTTTGTAAATTGAAATATTTGAAATACCCAAAATATTCAATGGAATATCCAAGAATGATGGAACAATTAAGAAAGATACAATCTATGTGTAATAGAATATCAGAAGGGGGAGAGAAAAAGGAACTGAAGAAATATTTGATGTAATAATGACAGAAATTTTCAAAATTAAACAGACACCAAAAGACAGACATCCAGGAAGCTCAGAGAACTCTGGACACGATAAATACAAACACATACACACACAAACCGCCCCCCTCCCCCCCAAAAAACCCCACAACAACCAACCAACCAACTAACTAACCAACTAACTAACCAACTAACCAACAAAACAACCCTTTCCCCACATGCCAAACCTAGGCATACCATATTCAAACTGCAGAAAATCAAAGACAAAGAGAAAATCTTGAAGGAAGGCATGGCCAGGGAAGGGGGCGTGGACTTTACCTATATAGGCACAAGGATATAAAAGACATCAGACTGCTCTTCAGAAACCTTGCAAGCAAGAAGAGAATAGCATAAAACATTTAAAGTATTGAAAGGAAAAAGCAACAAAACTACAACTTTTTATATAGCAAATTTATCCTAAAAAGTGAAAAAAATAATTCTTAGACAAACAAAAACTGAGGGAATTTGTTGCTAGTAGACCTGCCTTGCAAGAAACATTAAAAGTTCTTTCAAGAGAAGGAAAAATTACAGGTTTAGAAAAGTAAATCCACATGAAGAAAGGAACTCTGTTAGAGGAAATATAAATGAATATAAGGAATACTTTTCATTTTCCTATTCTTAATTGATCTAACAAATAACAGTTTGTTCAAAATAAGAGATCAATGCATTTGTTGACAAGCCCATGGATAAACTGACAGCAATGTGTTAAGGGATGGGAAGAAGGAAACAGGAATGCACAGCTGTAAACACCTGTACTACCTGGGAAGCAGTTTGGCATTATTTGAAAGTGAACTTATATTATCTGTAAATGTACACTGCAAACTTAAGGCAACCACTACAATTTTTCAAAGAAGTATACTTGCTATGATAAAAGAGGAGAGAAAACGGAATCATAGAAAATGGCCAATTAAAAATTGAGAAGGCAGAAAAAGTAGTAATACTAAAGCAAAACAGAGAGCTGGAAGGAGGGAGAGAAGGAGGGAGAGAAAGAGAGAACAAAGAAGGCAAGGAATACAGACCAGTTACCCATACGGTAGATATTAATGTAACTATATCAATAATCTACCAACTAAAAGACAGAAACTATTTTAAAAAAAAGACCCATCACCATGTTGTTTATAATAAACCCACTTAAGATGAAGACACAGATAGATTAAAGGTAAAGAAACAGAAAGATACACCATCCTAACACCAACTGAAAGAACACCAACTGATGGTGAAAAGATAAACAAGAATGACGGTGGTGTCATCTAACAGTGAGCTGCTATCTCGACCTTGTCCAAAGCTTTCACCATCTTCAAAGAGAAACTGAAAGAAGGTGAAATAGTGCTATTTATTCTTTAAAAAACTGACATTAGAGTAAGAAATTTCATACACACACATTCTATTTACAAGAGCAACAATAAAACATCTCAGAAATAAATTTGATAACTGATATATACACATTAAAAAGGAAATTGTGATATAAAGTAGGACTTAAAGTGGCATATCTACCATTTTCAAGAAACAGGACTCCATATGCTAACTGTATCAATTCCCTGCAAATTAACCTATAAATTTAATGCATTTCCAATGAAAATCCTATAATTTTTAATGAAATTTGAGAAGATGATTAAAGAGAGTTCATTGTCTATTTGGAGGAAAACAAGTTAGAGGTCTTCCCTTGCTTGACTGTAAGACCTCATACAAAACTATGCTCTAAGATAGAGTGCTATAGGCTGATGTGAGACAAGTTAAGTCCAAGATCAGAATAGAAGCCCAGAATCATCTCCATGCATACATGAAAGAGCTGACATCATGAATCAAAAAAATCAAATTATTCAATACAGTGCTAAGACAGGATGTCTTATTTCTTATGAATGAAATATATATTGGATACCCAACTCACACCTTAATAAAAAAATCCAGGTGCACTAATGGACTAAATATGAAAAAAAATTTAAATGTTTTAGAAGAAAATAAAAAAAAATACATTATACAAAATATATTTATAACCTTGGTATAACTGTAAATAAGTTACAATAAGTAAATCACAAAAAATGAAACATAGTTAACAATAAAAACACTGAAAAAAGAATTATATTCATTATGAGAAACTTCAAAAAGTTAAAGGAATAACTAGATTAGAAGAAATTTGCAGGGAATACACTTTTTAAAAGCCCTCAAATCAGTAAAAAGTCACTCAATAAAAAATTAGCAAAAGATATTAATTAGTCATGCACAGAAGAGGTAAGCAAACAGCCAAAAAACATGAAAGGATTTGTAGCTGCACTAGAATCAGAGAATTAAAAATTAGTATTGTAACAAAATACCATTCCACATCTTTTGGAGCAACAATTTAAAAAACATTATGTTACCATGTGTTAATAAGTATGTGGAGGAGTAAGAATTCTTTATTTAATGATGGTGAAAAGATAAACAAGTAAGACCACCTTTGTGAACAATCAGACAATATATACTAAAGCTGAAGATGTACATATGCATTTCCAAAAATGCTATACCTGGGCTCTTATGGTAAAGAAACTCTCTTACATTTTGAAATCAGGAAGGAATTCAGGCTTTGTGTGTATCTGTAGGGTTTCAGTTTAAAAAAGGGGGGTCTGACGCAAGTTTGCCAAAGCACCATCCTTACATTTCTTAGCTGGCACAACGACAACGTGACGGTGGTGTCATCTAACAGCGAGCTGCTATCTCGACCTTGTCCAAAGCTTTCACCATCTTCAAAGAGAAAACTCAGAGAAATTTAAAAAGATTATTTTAATGGGCACACAAAATCCAATTTAGTATTTATCCTAAGTCATGAATCCCTTCATCAAAGAAAGAAATTTTAGACTGAATGCATTCATAAAAATATAACTGCTATTTAAAAATTCCCTAAACAATTCTCATTTTTAAATATATGTTGAGTAGGTATGAATACAGTATAAATACAAAGCATTTTATGAGTAAAGAGTATAATTTACATACTTTGCTAAGGCAGGTTCAATGCTAAAATTACTTTCTGATAATATTTAATGTGATTCTGGAAAAGTTTATATGACTCAAGAATGAGAAAGTGAGGACAAAAGAAAAACCATATGTAATGATGGTAACCTCTCAGGTAAAAGAATATAGAATAATAAATGCATGAACTTTGTTTACAATTTTACTCTTGAGAATTTAAATATCCTCTAAAGAAAATTACTCTTGAGAATTTTAATATCCTTTAAAGCATTTATTCTTAGAATTTTCATCATTTTATTTTCTGATTTTTCTACTTAATTCAATCTGAGCAGTATAATTAAAATAAATCTTTTAAAATTAGTTTAGGAGAGAAAAATGTAGGGAACTGATGGTTTATTCAAATAACTAACCTAAAAAATTTAACATGTAAGAAAAAAATGATCAGCAGATGATTTTTAAAGTTACCTACAATGATCAATTCTAGTCCAAAAATCTAAAATTCCAATTTTAGAGAATTGGTGGAAACTTAAACTCATGGTCATATCACTGAAGAAATATAAAAAGCAAGAGAGCAGCAATAATTTTGGCCCTAGGGTTGTATTGCTATTTAAATTCCCGTCTAACTTATAGAACGGTACCCAGGGCCTTAAGCGGTTCTGCAGATTTTTATCAACAGTAACTTAGTACCTTAATGATCTCCAGAACAAATAATAAGGTCATAGAATACATTTACATTTATGATTTATATTTGGAAATAGAAAATAGTTTCTTATAGTAGGCATATACATTGATTAACTCTCAAATATTACTATTCTGACTTGTACATTTTTAATTCATTAAACATCAATTATTATAAGATATTCCATAATAATAACTCTACTTCAAATTGAGGATAAGCAAATTATTTTTTAAAAAGAATGCTTATTAGAAATAATAAAAATATTGATGGGTACTCTTCAATTAGACACTTCATTAAAAAATAAGGTACTAACTTCCAATTCCTTTCATAATCACTTAGGTGGAATGTCTAACAACATTTTTTTTTAAATAGTATTACTATATATTTTTTCATTTCCAAAATTTTTCTTTTCTTACTTGGGGAGTGTACAGATGGGTGGTTTGGATCGAATGATTTCCTTGTTGACAAGCTCTTTCTCCAAGTCGCCTCCAGCTAAACACCAAAGGTAATACACTTCTTCAATGGATCTTTCTGCCAGGTAATCACTGTTTATATCTATTTATGACAAATTAAAGAGAATCATAGCTATCATACTTTTTGTTTTTATTAAAAACCAACAGACAATATTAGCTGACATTATATTAAAAGCACAAGTTGAAAAACATAGTAAGAGATCCTTAAGAATATTCACATTATAAAATGCACAGAGTATAAAATGTACATTCATTTTCTTGAGAAAGAGCGGAATTTTTGCCCACAGCTATATGGGATGTATCTCAGCTATACTGGGCTCCGTGGGATAGGAATAAGGGCAGCAAGATCCACGTGAGCAGGCAACCAACACAAACTGCTCTGTCGTTCATGTCTTTAGTCCATTGCTGCCTCTTCTGGGAAGTTTTTCTTGATGCGCTATATTCACACTGACCTTCACTTGTAATAGTGATTACATGACAAAATGTCTGCCTGCCTCCCCATTTGGTATCAATGTCACCTGAAGGTAAAGTGTATGGAACAAAGCAGGGACTCGATGAATATTTAATTGAATGAATGTTGAGTAACTATTTCCTACCATGACTTACCTCATAATATCTTTTCGTCATAAAAGTAACTTATTGGTGTCACTATAGCACACATTCTGAGAGCTGTAATCTTCAGAGTGTGATAGAAAAAGGTGATATCCCTTAAAATGTGAAATATAATAGTACAAATATCCTATCAATAATACCATGTAAGAGATAATTTATAATAAATTATGTGATATATAAATGTTGATGTAGTGAAACTTCCATTGAAAATTAGAAGACCTGATTTTAGCATAAAGATTTGAGATGAAATAGACTTTGTTTTACATATTAATTTTTGTGGTTCCACTTCTTCTCCTTGATTCTTAAAATTTATGCGCCAAAGTAATTTAAATTTAAAGGATTAAAAATTTAGTTATATAAAATGTTAGGTTAAGCACATCCAGAATCACCTCTCAATCCAAGATGAGTGCCCGTAAAGCCTCATTAATGTATCATACACAGCTGACGCAATCAACACTGGAACTAGGATGAGCGTACTCCCTTTAAACACCAGCCCTCTAACATCGCCCGTGTGGACTTATCATTACCTTTGCACAGCTGACTGATGTCTTCAGGCAGAGTTAAATCAGCACATCTCAGAGAAGATGAAAACAAACCGGCAGGTTTTATAAATGGGGTGTATAGAGGTGATACTTCACTGAACACCTGGTCCTGCATTAATTCATCTGGGGTTGGCCTTGAGAAACACATTTAAAATACAGAGTATGAACCAAAGTCATTAAAATTTCCTAGAATAATGGCATACATTCAAGGGGATAGGATACGTAAAAGTCTTAAATACCTCATAAGCATAGAATATAAAAAATCCCTGCTGGCAGAGTCTGAAAGTATACATTTATATTACAATCAAGTGACTGTAAGTAGTAAATGCTGAATTTTTTACCTCTGTTGTGCTTTTTGCACCTATAAACTATCAAATTTATTACATACAAGCATCTCAGTGTTTTAGTTTAGCTGACTACCATGTACCTGTTTTATTGAATATTTTACATTAAATGATACAATTTAATGCCATTCCACACTAATGATACCTCTTAGTTTTCTTCCTACCCTTAGTTTAATGTAGCATATTTACCCAATACTATGCTTTTAATATCATTCCTCTCTTCCTAACATGTCTTCACAAAAATGTTGTCTAAAGACAAATCAGAATACATTATTTTCAAATATTATATATCTAAAGAAGTTTAGGGACAACTATACAGCTAATAGTGACATACTCAAATGAAAAGATAAAATAAAACCTCTAAGAAATTCTTCTATATAATCAACAGTTGTGAACTTACCTCACTGTATATCCAAGTTCTTTGCTATAATACAAATTTCCAATAAATTTTTATTCTCATTTTTCTCTTCTATCATTTGAGTCTAGAAATATGTATATCCCACAATTTAACTGATTTTTTGATTGGAGGCTAGAAAATAAACTAGTAACTTCTTTTAGTATATTCCAGTTTTTTGTACATGATTTAATATTTTTCTTCTTTTATGAATATACATTAAAACCATGACTAACAGTTACTACTATAAATGTAAGTATA
>PVKM010004008.1:0-49023 GCA_004027735.1 Carollia perspicillata | reverse complement strand
GCTCTTCAGAGGCAGGCATAATAAAAGGAGCAGATTCCCCAGGTCAAGTCTTAGGCAGGGAGAGGATGGGAGGAGGAACCTGATACACATTCTAGCCTTCCCCGAGAAACAGCAGCAGGGCATGTGCCCATGCAAATGTTATTCCCAGGATTGCAAAGGGCACACAAGCGGACAGGTGATTTGAGCCTAGCAGGCAGTTTAGATGGACAGTGGAGAATTGTATTCCACACTTGAGACAGAGATCCCAGAGGGAGAAGGAAGTGCTAATGGAGAGCAAGATCCCCCGCCCTCCCAAACATCCCTTCTGGTCCTCAGTCTTCTGACCTTCCTGGTCAGCTTCCTCCGTTTTCTGAAGGCCATAGAGGGTCAGGAAGGTGAGAGGAAGCAAAGGTAGTTGTGAACACCAGGGTTCAGCCCTGGGCAGTTCCCCAACTTCTTTGAGAGGCTGTTGCCTCTAAGCCCCAACAGTCTCAGCTGGGAAGGTCCAGGGAGTTGATCTGCTTTCTAGTTCCTGGAATTCGGAGTCCAGATAAAGCAAGGTAAGCAGTCAGTGACCAGGAGGGGTAGGATTGGGGGTCACCGCCTGGAGGATGGGATCCTGTATTCTTCGGAAGATGGCTGGGAAATTCTTTCCTCCATTGCGTAGAACTTTCTTTCCCTCCTCGGTTGAGGTGCCCAAATGTCCCACAATGGGGTCTTCACTCTGGGAGAAGGGTCCAATAAGTTCTTGCCCACCTCTGGCCCCAAGACTCCCATCCCATCCTCCTGTCACTGAGCCGGGTTCAAAGAATATAGAACTCTGGAATGGGCCTGTGTCTTCACAATTTCCTGTAGGCCCCAAACTTACCAGCTCCTCCAGAGGCACACGCTCAAACAAGGGGTGCCCTTCAAAATGGGTGCACATCCATTCATGTAGTTCCAGCACATCGGTTATAGTATATACCAGCCCCTGAATAGGCAAAATCAGGGAGAGGGCTGCATGCAATGGAGCAGCGAGATAATGGAATGTACTCCCATTAAATTCTTAGTGGAAGGTCCCTGAAGAGGTCACTCACCCCACCCTCCCTCCCACTCTCAGCTCACCCCAACTCTCAGCACGTAGGCATATTCTGCCAGCAATGTGGGACTGATGATTCGCCACTTGTGCTTCGTCCGCTTGAAATGTGGGTCAGGGAAGAGGAAGAACATCTTTGTCAGCTGTGAGACAGACATGAATCGCCTGGGTTGTGAGAGCCTGGCCTCCATGTCCCACCTTCCTGCCAGCCTAATCCCCCCCCGGCCCCTCCCCACCTGGCCCTTGCAGAAGAAGTTGGGAAGGTGTTTCATGGCATTGCTTCGGAGACAGGCGATGTTCTGGAAGCCACCTCCAGGAGCTGCTCGTAGGGCTCGAATCCGGTCCTGTACATAGTCTGAGACCTTTACCCGGATCTCCAGACCCAGAATCAGCGTGTCTGGGAACAGCGGTGACAGTTCCACTAGACACAGAAATAGGAATGGAATCATCGACCTCATACTGCAGGAACTTCAAAGGAGTCAATAAAGGAAAGGAAACCTCAGTTTGCAACCACCAAAATCAGGAATGGCAAGTGTGGGCAGAGAAATGTCTATATGGATGATTCTATGCTGGAGAAGGCTGGGGAGATCCAAAAATTGTCACCAGAACTGGAAGTGGGAGGGCCTAGGAGTACATGTATATCTGCAAGTGCTCTAGTGTTCATACACATTCTCTCATTTAATACTGTTGGTGCTCTGTGGTAAGTTGTGAATATGAGGAAACTGAGGGTCAGAAATGCTTAAGGTCATAGAGCTAAGAAGAGAGAGAACTGCACTTGAACCAAAGTTTCTGCCACCAAGTATCACACTCTTCATCTCCATCATGCCCTCATCTCTTTGAGGAGAATTAAACGTAGAGAAGTGGCTCAGCAAGCATGTCTGGGGCAACATAGACAATAGGAGAGGAACTCAACAACAGGAGAGTGGAGCAGCAGGAATGAGTTCTGGGGAGGAAGGGGGGAGTGGTGGAATCCCTGAGAAAGTCAGTTCAGGATCACTGGACACAGTGGCTAATCTCTGATGCTTGTGCTTACCAGCTCACTGACCCGACACTTGGCAGGTGAAACGATTCACGTAGTGACTGGAGCCAGAGGCAAGGCGAGGCTGGACAACCTAAGTTCTAAGAGGCATTTGAGGCAGCCCCCTCCCTTCTCCAGGGCAAAGGCCACAGACCCAGAGTAGAGGGAAGGTGGAGACACTCCACACTGACGTCATAGCATCAGTATTGGGTCCGAAGGGGAAAGGCCAACTATGGCCCTCACCAAACTGCTGAGGTGGCAGAACCTAGGCACTGCCTCCCCTGTCCAGAGAAAGGGCCAGACAGAATGTTACCTAACAGGCCACCATAGCCACAGCCTATGTCTGCAAACTCCACTTGGGCCTGAGCTCTCTTTTCTTTCTTATCCTTTGGGTCATCGTGGCTCAGATTTTGAGTCAGTGGAGTGAAGAATTCTGGGTATAGCTCAGCCCAATCCATCTCCTCTGGCTTCACAGGGCTGTTGGAAAGAAGACGTGAGAAACATAAGAAAGCTGGCCAGACCAATGCAGAAGTGGTACTTCATGTGCGTGGGTAGATGGTAAGAATGTGAAGTAGTTGGGAGGGTTTCTCAAAAATTCTGTAACAGTGGGCCCAGTGGCCTCTGGGAGGCAAAGTGGAAACCACCCTGTGAATCACAGACCCATCATGAGGCCCATGATTGCAGACCCGCCCATCTCCGTAATTAGGGGTTGATGTGACCCCGGCTGGGCACAAGTTCCCCTTCTCCCAGAGACTGGCTGTCTAAGGCACGGGGATCTTACTTTGTTTACGCGCTCTGCGCGAAGAGGATGGAGTAAGGTGAGGGCGGGATTGGGTCTTTTTATTAAATCCGACAAAGGAAACCTTAAGATGTAAAGGGCATTCTGCCGCCATCACTCCAGTCTCAGCAACAATTTTTCTCCATCCAGACTCGCACTGCCACGCAGACGTGGCCAGAACACCACGCCCCCGCTCGCCCCGCCCACTGCCAATCCGCCGGACCCAACCCACCCGGGAAGCTGACTGCACCCAGTCCATCCTCCCAGGGGCTGTCCTGTGCCTTCCCAACCGTCCCAGCAAGATCGCTGTGCGGGCGGCTTTGGGCCATTCTGAGCATTCCGCCCTCCTTCCTGCCCCGCTCACTCACTAGCGCAGCGTATGGTCCGCCATCGGGTTGGAGTGAGCGCGTTGTCGATAGTAGCGCTTCTGCGGCTGCGGGGCCTGGGCCCCGGCCATGACCCTTCGCCGGAGCGTTTCCACCGAACGCACGTGTAAATCGCGGCCTGCGGCGCACACCGATGACGCGTCAAACAGGCCCCGCCCCTTAAAGACCCAAGGGAGAATTCCGCGGAGCCGGGCGCGGGGGACCCGAGGGGGCCGGTGCGGCGAGGCGCCTCGGCACCTGGAGTCTGGAACCCGGAAGGCCACGCCGGGACCGGGGCCCAACCTCCTTCCACACCCTGTATCGGCCGGTCTGGGTCACCGTCCTGGTTGCAGGAAGCCGTGCACCGCGCAGGTAAAAGGGGTCTGGGGACCCCACTTCCTACAGTAGGATTAAACCTCGCGCCGCTTCCCTCTTTCCCGATCTCGGACGGGGCCGCCGGGTCTGATCTGCCTGGTCTGGAGTGAGTCCTGTCGGGTGTGGGCTGGGGACCAGAGCGGGAGGTTGGCTCCGCATTCCACCTCCAGGAAGTCAAACTGGAGGAAGGAGAGCCAGCTCAGGGAGGCGGGGCTCGGTGCCACGGGGCTGTCGAGACGGCCCGAGGTCCCCCAGCCCGCGTCCAGCTCCGGATCCGGGACCCCAGGGCTGGCTGCCGCGTCCCGAACTCTTGGGCCAGATGGGGGATTTTCGCCCAGATCCCGCCTCGGAGCCCGAATCGGTGTTCCCGCGGGAGGTCGCGCTCTTCGCTGACTCTTACTCGGAGAAGAGGCGGTTCCGTTTCTGTGGGCACGTACTGAGCATCACGCAGAACTTCGGGTCCCACCTTGGGGTGGCAGCGCGCGTGTGGGATGCGGTGAGGAGTGGGTGGCCCTGGGCGAGGATCCGCGGGAGGTCCAGACCCCCGACTCTCCCTTTGCCATATGGAGCTACCCCGTGACTGTCTCCCACACACCCCCCCTTTTTTTTCTCCTATAGGCTCTGACCCTGTGCAACTATTTCGAAAATCAAAATGTGGATTTCCGAGACAAGAAGGTGATCGAACTAGGTGCGGGGACCGGCATCGTGGGGATCTTGGCGGCGCTGCAGGGTGCGTGGCGGGAGAGGGTTGGGGGAACGGAGGTGTGGAGAAATCGTCACTTCTTGGATTCTTCAGAGGGGAGAATGATTTGGGACCAGAACAGCACCTTTTTTTCTTTTAAGAAACTTTTTTTCCTGCCTGCTTTGTGTGGCAGGCAGGACTCATTGGCTGTCAGAGCACGCAAGGTCGTTGATTTGGGGGCAGGATATAAAAACCTGGTAGGCCTTAATAGAAGGAATTTTTTCTACTTTTTTTTTTTTTTGGTGACTTCACAGGCAGTATCATCACTTAAGAGCTCCTTTGCTTTGGGCATGGTCTTCTGGCAAGATGCATATTTGGGGGTACCTTGTAGGGGAAGTAACTTGTGCAATTATTATGAGTATTTTTTAGATTTTTAAGGTTTTGATCGCTTGGGAGAAAGCTTACGAGTTTCTGAGGAATAGGATGTGTTTTGTTGGAAGTAGGGTAGAAATTAGGTACTGCACACTTGGGAAAGGAAAAGGCAAGGAAAACTTTGCTTCGGTTTTTGTCAAGAACCAAAAACTACAAAGGAAGCAGCTCCTTAATTTATAATCTGATAGGCAAAACCTTACACGGGAAACACTCATTTAAAAACACTTATTATGTCATCTCCCTAGAAATGCAAATTAACATGTCCTTGTTTGGAGAGACATGACTAGGTTAATATTCAGGGATATCTTCCCAGAGGCAGGATTTTCTCGTTTTTCTATTCATTCAATCAACATGTATTTGGAATTTTCTATGTGCCAGGAGTCATGCTAGGTCATTAAAATACAAGTAAGACAGATTTCCTCTCCCCAAGGAGCTCATGGTCTAATGGGGAAGGCAGAGAGGGTGTTATAGTACAAGAACTGTGGAGATGTGTGCACAGTGCCAGTGGACATACTGTGACCATGTGTCCCTTGGCTCCTTGGAATCCAAGGAGAAGCTCTGTCAGGAGGGAAAGAGGTGAACAGCGTGAGCTTAGCAGGCTCAGAAGGGACTGAAGGAGTGTCAACAGGAGTTTTCCATGAAGGATGGGTGGGCAGTTATGCTATGCTTCCTTCCATGAAGGAAGACAGAAAGGTGGGCAGTTATGCTAAAGTGGGAGGAGGGCAAGTAATATGGTTGGGAACACCTGCTTTCACTTGCTCCTAGGCTGGTTTCTCCTCCTTTGATCCCTATTCAGCTGCCAAGCCAGAAGTGTGACTGTCATCTTGTTCCTTACCCTCTCCCCTCCCATCCTAGCAATCAGCCAGTCCTATGGGTCATGTGTCCTTAATGCTCCCCCAGTGTGTACTCTTCCCACCATCTCTAGTTCAGGCTGCTGCCATCTCTTCCCTGGATTTTCATGAGAGCTTTCAGATGGGGAAGTTTAGTTTCCCCAGACTTGACCTTCCCCTAACCTCAGACTTCCCCATTGCAGTGAATTAAACCACTGCCTAGTGGAAAACCTAGAAATCACCTTTGACACGTCTCATTTTCTCAACCCCACCCCATTATTCAGGTCCTGTTGATTTCATCTTCTAGCAGTCTCTTAAACCTCATGTTTTTCTGTGGACACTGACAGCTCCCCAGCCCATGGCACCACCATTATTTGCAGAAACTGCCACAGTTAGTCAGACTGGTCTTCCTGCTTTGACTCCTTTTCACCACCGAGACCTCTGCCCGTTCCACCTAGCAGTCAGAGTGATCTTTTTAAAAATGGGACTGTAATCACCTGCCACTTCCATCTTTCGGTAGCTTTTTGTTGCTTTCAGGATAGAGCCAACACGTTCAGCATAGCCTCTAAGGCCCTGCCTTCCTCTCTAGCCTCCTTCTGTGCCTCTCCCTCCCCTTCCTGTATGCCTTGTGCTACCTATTACCCTTCTTTCAGTTCCTCAAGTCTATCCTTTTTAAAAAAAAAAAATTATTGATTTTGGAGAGAGAGAGAGGAATGGAGAGAGAAAGAGAGAGAAAGATCAATTTGTTGTTCCATCCATTTATGCATTCACTGGTTGATTCTTGTATGTGCTCTGACTGGGGATTGAACTCACGACCTTGGCATATCAGGATGACACTCGAACCAACTGAACTACCCAGCCAGGGCCTCAAATCTATCTTGGTGTTCCCTTCCTTGGAGACTTCACACAGGCCGCACTCTGTGTCTGAAATCCTTGTACCAGCTGGCTAATACATACGCATTCTTTAGTGCTCAGCTCAAACATCATTTCCGAGGGAAGGCCTCCTTGATGCAGCCACTCCCAGGCTAGTTTGGGCCCTCCTAGTATATACACAACTGTGCTGACTGGTTTCATTTTAAATTTGTTGTTACTAACCTCAGGTGCATCCTTAAGTGCTACCCAGCTAGCCTCTTACACCTCCCTCAATCACTTACTTTTCTCTCCTGAACTTCTGATTTGTACCTTCTTACCCTTCAAACCTTCAAATGCTTCCTCCCCCGTCTTTACCCTCAACTGGTGACTTTGTTTCCAGTCTCTTCTGATTGCTTCTATTTTCTCATAGAAAAAGTCCACATATTCCTGTTGGAACCTCTGCTCACCTAACCGCGTCTGGGCCTGTGCGTGCTGCCTTCTCTCCTGTCCTGTGTGTACCACGAATGAATGCTGTGCTCTTAGCTGAGGTCAAGCCCTCCACTTGTCAAGAGAAATTAAACCTTCTCATCTACTCCAAGACATTGTTCCAGCAAACACCTCTCCTCCCACATCTCTCATGCATTACCAGATTTTCCTTCTCTCTGATCATTTTGTGTGTGTGTGCATGTAACGCACATAAATACACTGCAATTTTCCTATTTCAGAACTTTACATCCTGCATATCCCTCCTGGTGCTACGCCATTTCTCTTCTACAACAAAACTCCTCAGGGGTTCCTCTCTTCCTATTCTTTCCTTAATCCATGTTAAGTAGACAACTCTGCCCCCACCCCGTGCCCCATCCTCTCCAGCTGTTCTAGTCAAAGCTGTGAGCTTCACCTCCAACTGCATGTGGTTAAACACAGGAGTCAGTTATGAGCCCACCTTTCTCTTCTTTGCAGGATTTGGCATTCCTTCCTCCCTGAAGCATTTCCTTTGGTTTCCAGGGTACCACCACACTTCCAGTTTCTGCCCACCTTGCTTGCACTCTTCTATTCTCCTCTGTTCGTTTCTTTTCATCCTCACAACTGAATATTTGAGTGCCCCAGGGCTCAGAATATGTGCTGTGAGCCCTTCCCTTGGCTGTCTGCACTCACTCCCGAGCAGTCCCATCATGTCATGGACTTAAGTGCCCTTTCTATTCGGATGACGCTCTGACTTGTCCATTTCCACCTCTAGACTTGTCTGTGTGGTCTCCTGCTACTTAGATAGTGTGTGCTTGTCTGACGGACATCTCGCATTTAGTGTGTCCAGAAACAAACTCAGGATCTTCCTGTCCAGTCCTGCTCCTCCTGGAGTCTTCCTTATCTAGATGGATGGCAATTCAGTCTTCCAGGTGTCGGGCCAAACACCTTGGTGCCAGGCTCAATTTCTCTCTAATATTTTGTATCTAATCCATCAGCAAATTCCATTGGCTCTACCTTCAACATACATTCAGGATCCAACCATTTCTTAGACAGACATTGCTACTGCCCTGGTTCGAACCACCATCACCTAACTGGGGTCAGTGCAGCTACCTTCTAACTGATCTCCTTGCTTCTGACCCCGCCCCTCTGCTGTCTTTTCTCATCCCAGCAGCCAGAGTAATATTTTGAAAGCATAACTCAGTGTATGTCATTCTTCCATTTAAAATTATCCAGTAGCTCCTTATCTCGCCCAGATTAAAAGCCAGGTTTCTTACAGTCTCCTGAAAAGGCCCTGGTTAGGATCTGGCGCTCGCTTTTATCTCCTTCACTTGCTCTGCTCCAGCCACAGGCCTTCCTGCTGCTCCTCAGGCCTGCTGGGTTCACTCCTGCCTCAAGGTCTTTGCACACGCCAGTCCTTCATTTGGTCACTTTAGCCTGAAATGTGCAAGTGGTTTGTTCCATCACTTCCATTAGGTCTTTGCACAAACTATCTCCTCAGTAAGGGTTTCCCTAGCCATCCCACTGAAAATTATATCCCCTGCCTGTCCCTCAAGCCGTTCTTATTCTCCTTCCCTGCTTGATGCTTCATTCAAAAGAGTACTTATTACCATCTGATGTACAGTGTATTTTATGTGTTGTTTGTTGTCTGTTTCTTGCCACTAGACTATAAGTTCCACGAGCAGAGGGATTCTCCTCTAGATTGGTTTAATTCAGTATTCTCAGCACCTGGCATATAGGCACATAATAAATATGAATGAATGAATTATTTTTTAAAATATTTTATTTACTTATTTTTAGAGAGAGGGGAAGAGAAGGGGAAAGAAACATCAGTGTGTGGTTGACTTTCACATGCCCCCTACTGGGGACCTGGCCCCGCAACCCAGACATGTGCCTTGACTGGGGATCGAACCAGAGACCCTTTGGTTTGCAGGCCAGCACTCAATCCACTGAGCCACAGCAGCCAGGACTGAATGAATGAATTATTATTATTTTTTTAATTTTATTTATTCATCTTTAGATGGGAAGGGAAGGAGAGAGGGAGAGAACTATCAATGTATGGTTGCCTCTCGTGCGTCCCCCACTGGGAACTGGCCTGCAACCCAGGCATGTGCCCTGACTGGGAATCGAACCGCGATCCTTTGGTTCACAGCTCTGCGCTCAATCCACTGAGCTACACCAGCCAGGGCTGAATGAATGAATTATTAATGGTCATCATGATTATGATTAAAGAGTTTTGCAGTACTCAGTATGTCTCTACCTCTAGGATAAAACTCTAGGAAGGCTGAGGTTTTGTCTTGCTCACCACCGTATTCCCAGAACTTAGATGCTCAATATATCTATTTATTGCGTGAAGGAAGCGTTCTGAGATGCTAATCTGATTGTCTTCACCCCCTACTTCTACATTGAAAACCTACTGCCCTCAGTTCAGGATCAAGCCTAAGTCTCTTCAGCACATCATAATCATTTTTTCCCTTTACTCTCATGTCTTAACACTTTTCTCCTCCATTCCACATGATCTAAGGTCCAGCCTTCCTTGAATACTCCATGCTGTCTCACTACCAGGCCTTTGTACTCTCTGTTCTCTGCTTGGAAAGCACCACCTGACTAACTCTGACTTGTCCTTTAAGGCTCACTGAGGTCACATCTTCTGGGAAGCTTTCCAGACCCCTGACGGCTGGTCTGTGTCAGGAGGGGGTGGGTGCATAGCCCTTCTCCAGCTTGGTGCCTCCCAGGCTTCTGCTGACATGTGACTATTGTGTTTTGAGCCGAGGGGTTGAAGATTAGCTCAGAGAGAATGTTGATGTTGTAGAATGTAGAGTAATGAGAATGGCAGTGGGTAAGATGGAGGTTAGGGCAATGAAAAGCCAAAGGGTGGACTTTGGTCTGTCAAGACATTGTTCTCTAGGCCCTGAGGCCTCTGGACCTTCTGGGCAAGAGCTAAGACCCCTTCGTTGGTCCCACTGACTCAAATTTCTTCTCCTTCCTCTTTCTCAGGGGGGGATGTTACCATCACTGACCTGCCCCTGGCCCTAGAACAGATCCAGGGCAACGTCCAGGCCAATGTGCCAGCTGGAGGCCGGGCCCGGGTCCGTGCCTTGTCCTGGGGCATCGATCAACATGTCTTTCCTGGAGACTATGACTTGGTGCTGGGGGCTGATATTGTGTATCTGCAGCCCACTTTTCCACTGCTGCTGGGGACCCTCCAACACCTGTGTGGGCCCCAAGGCACCATTTATCTGGCCTCCAAGATGAGAGAGGAACATGGGACAGAGAGCTTCTTTCAGCACCTCCTGCCCCAGCATTTCCAGCTGGAGCTGGCCCAGCGGGATGAGGATGAAAATGTCAACATCTATAGGGCCAAGCACAGGGAACCAAGACCTGCTTGATGTCACCATTCTCCGAACCCCTTGTCCAAATGAAGGAACGGCCGTATCTTCAAAGCCAGAAATATGAGGACCAAAAAGGATGGATTTCCCTTGCTTCTCTCTTTCCTCCTTCCCTCTTAGTTCTCCCAGATACTTTTGGGTTGGTGCAGGGAGGTGCCTGCTTGCTAGGAATCCTCGAGTCCCAGCAGCACTGGGTTAGAGTAGAAAGGAAGTTCCTGGCTCTTGTTACCAGCAAAGGATGATGGGAGGCTAGCCAGGGTTTTCAGTGGGGAAAGGGAAGGTAAATGGGATGCGAGAGCAGTGGCTGCAGAGAGACTGTCGTTGATCACTTCCAGCCCTGCTGTTGTCTTTTTATACAGAATAGATTTTTTTTTTTTGCCAGATTCTACTGAAATATTTTTTTATCTTCACCTGAGGGGCATTTTTGTTGTTGTTGATTTTAGAGAGAGGGGAAGGGAGAGAGATAAATATCGGTGTGAGAAACATCGATTGGCTACCTCCTGCGCACTCCTGGGCCAGGAATCGTATGCCCCTGGACTGGGTGGGGATCGAACCCACAACCTATGTATATGCCCTGACTGAGAATTGAAGGAAGACACTCCAACTAACAGGCACACCAGACAGGGCTCTACTGGAATATTTTTAAGGGGAAAGAAACATGAGCATTAAAGATCTCTTCTACATCCAAAGAACTCAGGCTTTTGTTAGGGCGCTGGGAATTAAGAAGTCTCAGACCACTCACTTCTTGCTTCTAGAGATACTCCGGTGGGATCGTGGCTCTAATTGGGTCAAGTGCTCCCAGGCCTGGAGCTGGGGATAGGCAGCAGAGCTATCCTTTGGCCTGTAGTTTCTTCATCCTTTTTGGAGTTGGGGCCCCGATCACTAAGTACTAGGTTGTTCATTTGATTTTTATCTAGGTTTTCAAGTCCTGTCAGTCCTTCCTTCTCAATGTGTTTTGTCTTCGCCTCTTTTCTGTTCCCACTGTAGTAATTCTGGTTGAGCTATCCTTACTCCTTGGGCCACATATCACTTCCTCTGGCCTCCGGGCTTCCAACTCTTGTGATTTTCTAAAATCAGTCCTGATTAGCTTCTGCTGTTGCCTACAGAAGCAAGAACAAGCTCCTCCGCTTGGTACCCAGTCTATCTTTTGTAATCCCAAATTACCCTCTACTTCATTTTCTACTGATTTCCAAAATGTATTGCAATCTTGGGCCAAATTATAAAAGGTCTACTCTTTGTTCCCTAAATCTACACCAAGATTCCCTGACTTCTTTCTTCATTCTATTTGATGATTCCCTCCCTGAAAGAGCTATTTATATTTGTCAGAATCTTCATTACTCTTAGTCTTTATCCTGAAAAAAGCTTTTTCTGAGCCTTGTGTTTGGATGTGATTTCTTTCTCCTTTGACACCCTTTAAATGTTCTTCTTATGAGATTTACCTTATTTTGTGTAGTCAAATGTCTGCTCCCTATTTTCTCACCATTAGATTACTTTGGAGGGTAGGGCTGTGGTTTACTTATCTCTGATTCCCTGAGGCTTTGTAAACTGCACAGTTCCTGGCACACTGTAGTGTTCAACAAATAGTTTGCTCACTTAAATATTTATTGGGTTTGTTGAAGGGACTGAGCCCCCACCTCCCTAGGCAACCCCTGGCAAATTTCTGGACCCAACCACCTACCTCACAATTTTGTCTTGAGTCAAAAATGGTTAATGAATATGAAAGAGCATTGGAAATAAAGAAACAAAGTGTTACCACAGGTGTTATATTGTTATTTTGTGACGACTTTGGCTCAGCGTTTCCTATTTCACCCGCGAGCAATTCTGCCTCCCAGCTCAATAAGACAAGCGGGGAAGGAGAGTGTGCTCTCTCCGGCCAGCAGGTGGCGATATCCCCGTTCGGCACATTCCAGTGGAGAAGTTTGGCCCTGTCGCGCCGCCGTAGGCGGGTAGCCTCACCGGTGCGCCGGCCTTTTTGCGGAGGCTGGGGAGATGTCGCTATTACGGGCCCTGCGCTTCTACCTCTTCGCGCGGACGGGGAGCTGCCCCCTGAAGGGTGTTGGTCCCTACACTGACCTGCTTTCCTTGCAGGTCTCCCGTGCGCCCCTATCTCCGGCCCCCTTTCGTACTCCGTCCCACCTTTCCCCCCACCTCATTGCCTCTTCGCGGTCCAGCTCCGGTGCCCTGCCTTTCCCCCGTGTCCGGGGCCCCAGTCCCTCCTGAGGTTGCCTCCACGCGCACGTGCTTTCTGGCCCGGAGCGCCTCGCTGCGTTCTGCTTCTCAGTCCTTTCTTCTCACCCCCTCCAGGTAGGGTCCCTTCCGTTGCAGTCGGCCCAGCCATGGCACACATTTCACGGTGGGCCTTGGCTGTCTTCCTCGGCCTCCAGCAAGGAGCTCCTCATGAAGCTGCGGCGAAAAACGGGCTATTCCTTTGTAAACTGCAAGAAGGCTCTGGAGACTTGTGGCGGAGATCTCAAACAGGTGTGTGGGAGGCAGGGAAGGGAGCAGGGCGGGTACTAGGGCCGGGTCTGTCTCACAGGGAGGTTGCTGTCCAGTATCCCTAACAGCCGCCCTCTAGATAGGATTCTCACTGTAAATGACCACCTCAGCCTTTGACTCCGTGTAAGGAGGAAGCAATTGACTAGGGATGCCAGGGTTAACAGCCCTTACTCCATTTTGCAAACTGTAATGCTGTTTCCTGCTGCTTGGAGCTGAAAGGAGTCAGCTTTGTGTGAGCTTTGGAGACAGACCAGGGCTGAAATCATGGTGCCCCTCACACTGACCCTGTGACCTTGGACACTTTACTTAATCTTTCAGAGGTGCGTTGTTCTTGTAAATGAAAATGCTACTGTCTGCTCCATAGGTTGTTGCGAAGATTAAGCTTATCCAAAGCACCAGGCAGAATTTGGCATTTAATGGTAGGCTGCCAGTATAGGGGTGTCAAACTCATTTTTACGGGGGGCCACATCAGCCTCATGGTTGCCTTCAAAGGGCCGAATGTAACCGTAGGACTGTATAAATGTAACTGCTCCTTAACTGTTAAGCTAGAGCTCAGCAGTGCTCTGGGTGGAAACAAGGTGTCGGGCTGGGTAAAACAAGGTGGAGGGCCAGATCCAGCCCACCGGCCTTGTGTTTGCCACCTGTGCAGTAAGTGATAGCTTACTTCAGTTTCTATTATGGGATTGAAGAGAAGCAGAAAGTGTTGTGGACCTGAACATATTTTAGAGTTCCATTCAGTTTTAAATTCTATGACTTTGTCATCTGCCCCATTTCTTTTCAATTTATAGGCAGAGAGCTGGCTCCATGAACAGGCCCAGAAGGAGGGCTGGAGCAAAGCTGCCAAGCTCCATGGCAGGAAGACTAAAGAAGGCCTGATTGGGCTGCTGCAGGAAGAAAACACGACTGTGTTAGTGGAGGTGAGTTGTCAGAATTCCAGATACCGGGAACAGCTGTTCCTTCAGTGTAAGGCTTTGTGGTAGGTTCTTTGCTTTTTTTTTTTTTTTTAAGATTTTATTTTTATTTTTAGAGGGAGGGGAAGGGAGAATGAAGGAGAGGGAGAGAAACATCAGTCAGTTGCCTCTTCTACGTGCCTCAACTGGGGACCTAACCCTAAACTCAGACGTGCCCTGACCAGGATCAAACCTGTGACCTTTCACTTTTGTGGGAGGGTGCCCAACCAACTGACTCACACTGGTGAGGGCTCTTTGCATTCTTAAAGAAGAAGTGTTTGAGCTCTGGCTGGTGTGACTCGGTGGATTGAGTGCTGGCCTGTGAACCAAAGTGTTGGTGGTTCGATTCCTAGTCAGGGCACATGCCTGGGTTGCAGTTTAGGTCCCTAGTAAGGGACGTGCAAAAGGTGACCACACATTGATGTTTCTTTCCCTCTCTTTCTCCTTACCTTCCCCTCTCTCTAAAAATAAATAGAATCTTAAAAAAAAAAAAAGAGGAGGAGGTGTTTGAGAACCATAAAGGGTGGTTGAGTTTAAACCCATGAGACCACAATTATTAGTTGTGGATTCATTTAAGTTTAGAAATGCACGTATGTGTTGATGAGAAAAGGCCTAGCAGTCTAGAATAGTATTCCTAAATGTGAGTTTCGTGTAGCCTTACACCTTACACCTTGATTGTTTCCTGGACCAGTTTGGTTTTAGAGCTAGGAATTATATTAATTAGTGACGGATAGAGAGTAGGTGCTGTAGAGGTTTCAGGGCCACAACTGATGAAGAATCAGAAGGGTGGATTAGCATTTAGAGTGAGAGGAGATAAATAAGCTGAAAACAAAACTGGTTTGTAGTTGGTGGAGGCTGGAGAATGAGTGGATTATGTCATGTAGCCATAGGCAAGCGGCAAACTTGTAGTGAGTCCTTTGGGGGCATTATGGAACCATCCTCTGAATGTACAGGCCATTGCCAACTAAGGGACACAGTGGAAATCATTCAGTTTTTGGCCTCAAGCTTGGAAGGAAGCTACAGGCTTAGAATTCTGGGGTTCTTTTCTTTCCTAACGTTTTCTTTTAGATACTTATTTATTTTTAAAGAGAGGTAAGGGAGGGAGAAAGAATGGAAGAAAAACATCAATGTGTGAGAGAAACGGTGATCACTTGCCTTGCACCTGCCCCAACCAGGGACCTGGCCTGCAACGCAGGCATGTGCCCTGACCGGGAATCAAACTGGACCTTTTACTTTGCAGGATGATGTCCAACCAACTGACCCAGGGCCGGGGCCATTTATTTCTGCTTTGTTGAGTCTGCTGCGTGTTCTGTCAATACCTTGGTTTATTCTCCAACCTTAAGGCACTTTTGGAAACTATCAGTAAATAGCTTATACAGCAATATCATCTTATTCCTGCAGGTAAATTGTGAGACAGATTTTGTTTCAAGAAACCTAAAATTTCAACAGTTGGTCCAGCAAGTAGCCCTTGGAACCATGTTGCATTGTCAGAGCCTGAAGGATCAGCTCTCCACATACAGTAAGGTGAGTTTTGGGGCCTCCAACACGCTGCGTTTTTTCCACCCTTACCGCCCCGCCCCCCTTCCCCCTTAGGTTTTTCATTGTTCCCTTTTTTCAGACGTTCTCAGGTCTCCCTTACTTCATGTCTCTGCTTAAATGTTACCTTTTTGTAGAGGTGTACCCTTCCTTCTGTGGCTGTTACCTCAATAAGTAAATTAAAAATCTGTGGTTTTTCATTTAAAAATTTTTGTTACAGTGTTTATATATTACATTTTTATTTATTTGTATGTTGTCGGTCTTCCCCAATAGAACACAAGCTTCATGAGGCAGGGAATTTGACTTTTCACTACTGTGTTTCTGGTGAAAGAGAAGTGGGCCCAGCACTTGGCTGAGGCTCAGTGAATCTGTGTTAAATGAATGAATGCATTCCAGTGGAGTGGAGTCAGTCAAATCAGGTGCAGATTTGTATTCAGGAATCTAGAATGACCTAAGGAAAGGATTCTTAAATAAAGATACTGTAGAAGGCACAATTTAGGAGATTAAGGATATTCTTGTCTATCGAAGGATCAAGAAAAGAATGATATGTTAGCCTTTGATTTCTCCTTATTGTCAAGGCAAAAATGAGCCAACTACTTACATGGTTTTTTTGTTCGGTACCACCTTTTTTCTCATATTCTTTTTTTGAGATTTCATGGTATATGCTAGTCGTTACTGGCATTAAATAGTGACATTATATGGAAAATTGTGTCGAGATTATTTTTTAGAATTGTATTGAGTAGATGAACTTGAACTATACATTTGAATCCTTTTTATTTTATTTATTTATTTGTTTTTTAGAAAGAGGGGAAGGGAGGGAGAAAGAGGGGAAAGGAGGGAGGAAGAGAGAATCGTCAGTGTGTGGTTGCCTCTCAAATGCCTCCTACTGGGGACCTGGTGCACGACTTAGGTGTGCGCCCTGACTGGGAATCAAACCAGAGACCCTTTGGTTTGCAGGCCAGCACTCAATCCACTGAACCACACCAGCCAGGGCTAAATGATAATCTTGACTTTGCCAGTAACTCTATTTGTAATCCTGAACCATTCAGTTATTTTTACTGTGTTTCTCGTTCATTATCTATAACAGTGGATTTTGGTCCCTTTAGCTTTATTTATTTTTTTCCTCTTTTGATCTTTAGTTTAATTGTTTAAAGGTTTTATTTACTTATTTTTAGAGAGAGGGGAAGGGAGCGAGAAAGAGAAGAAGAGAAACACCAGTGTGTGGTTCCCTCTCACGTGTCCCCTACTGGGGACCTGGCCCAAAACCCAGGCTTGTGCCCTGACTGGGGATCCAACTGGCAACCCTTTGGTTTGCAGGCCAGCGGTCAGTCCACTGAGCCACACCAGCCAGGGCTAGTTTGATTTTTTTGAACTTCCATTTTGGAAAAAAAAAAATCAAACTTACAGAGAAGTTGCCAGTATTCTACAGTAAACTAAGGTGGGTTTTTATCTAGAGTCACCATTTGTTAACATTTTGCCTCATTTGCTTTATCAGTTTTATTTTTTAAAATCCTCCCCCAAGGATATGTTTATTGATCCTAGAGAAAGAGGAAGGGGGAGATGGGGGGGAGTGGGGAGAGAAACAATGATCAGTTGCCTCCCGTATGAGCCTCGTCAGGGGAGCAAACTGCAACCTAGGTGTGTGCCCTGACCAGGAGTCGAACCTGCAACCTTTTGGTGTATGGGATGATGCTCCAACCAACTGAGCCACCTGGCCTGTGTACTTTATCAGTTTTTATATACATATTATTATCATTGTGATTTCTAGTTGTCATGTCTGTTTAGTTTCCTTTCTTTGTCTTTCATTACATTGACATTTTTGTAGAATATCCTTCAGTTTGGGTTTGTCTGATGTTTCTTCATAGACTCAGTGTATGGATTTTTGCAGGAATAGTAAGTCAACTGTCCTGTCCTTCTGTCAGAACATCGTATCAGGAGGTACATCATAGCTGTTGGTTCCACTGCTGATGCTGATTCTGATCTCTTGGTTAAGGTGGTTTCTGCCGCATTTCTCCACTGGAAGGGTACCATGCTCGTCTTTGAAATTAACAAATTGTCTGTATGGGAAATTCTTTGAGATGTATAAACATCCAGTTTCCAAAAATCTTTACCTCATAGTTTCAGCATCCACTGATGATTCCTAGCAGATCAGTTATTACTATGATAGTTGCATAATGGTTTTTTCTCTAACTCTTGTCATTTCTTTTACATAACTTTTGTTAGTGGGCATTCTGCGGAGAGAAAAAAAGACTTTTCCATTTATTTAGTGCCGACATTGACTCATGGATTCTTACTTTATAAATAGGCTACAATTCATTGTATAATCCATTAATTATCTTGATGCTCAAATTATCCCTGGATTATTTTATCTTTCTTTACTTTTTGGTATACGAGATATTCTGGGCTTATGTCATACTTTCCTTGCCCGAAACAGTGTAATTGTTCACTTCTCTAAGGAGTCCTGGTCCCTTTTAGTGGGAGAATGGTATTTAGAAACCAAGATCTGGGCATTAGGTATTCTTATTCTACCGAGATGTCGTTGCTGCTCTGTTCTGTAAGCAGACAGCTAGGGCTGGGTGTGTGTGTGTCAGTGCTAGTCCTGCACCGCAGGGCTCTTCCTTTCCTTCCCCCATTCCGTCTTGCCTTCCCTCTCTCACGGTGAGTACATTGCCTCCTAGCAACGTACTATTTATTCGATGTTATCTTACGCACCAAATTGTTCCAGAGTTACTGTACCTGACCACTGCAAATAACAAATTTGCTTGGGAGTTCAAGATTTCTTTAATGTTGTTTTCCTTTTAAATATTTTACTTATTTATTTTTAAAAAGAGGGGAAGGCAGGGAGAAAGAGAGGGAGAGAAACATTGATGTGAGAGAGAAACATCAATTAGTTGCCTCTTGTAAGTGCCCCGACTGGGGACTGGACCCACAACCCAGCCATGTGCCCTGATCAGAAATCGAACTTCAACCTTTTGCTCCGCAGAGCGATGCCCAGCCAACTGAGCTGCGCCAGTCAGGGCTCTTGGGTGTTCTTTTTGTCTTTACGTCGAAGATACGTGGTCAAAGGACTGTATTGAAAGTTACTTGGATTAGTTTTCTTCCCTCCCTCTGTTAATTTAATTTTTGAATGTTTAGCACATTAACTAGGTTCTGAAAGTTAAAACTACAATAGTATACACACATAGATGCCTTTACTCCCTCTTCTTTCCCTTCTACTCCAGTTTCCTATTTACTTCTACAGATAACCAACTTTATTGGGTTTTTGTTTTTCTTTGTCTTTTCTCTTTTCTCTTTAAATATATATTTATTTTTAGAGAGGAGAAGGGAGGGAGAAAAAGAGGAAGAGAAACATCCGTGTGTGGTTGCCTCTTGAGCACCGCCTACTGGGGACCTGACCTGCAACCCAGGCATGTGCCCTGACTGGGAATTGAACCAGCAAACCTTTGGTTCACAGTCTGGTGTTCAATCCACTGAGCCACACCATCCAGAGCTATCCTTTGTCTTTTCACAAAAATAAGCTAATTTGTACATCTTACAGAATGGTGGTATAATTTTTTAATGCTCTTTTAATTTGCTTTTTTCATTTAATACAGCCTGGAAATACTCCATAGCAGCCCATGGAATTCTTTTTTTTCTTTATTCCAGAAGCATAGTAAATCATTGTATGGCTGTGCTATGATTTATTCAACCAGTCTTCTCTCACATTTAGGCATTTAGGCTGTTTCCAATATTTTACGATTAGAAGTCATTGTTCATTGAATAACATTGTGCATGTGTATGCTCGTATTGCTAGAAGTGTATCGTCAGGGTAAATTCCTAGAAACAGGATTGCAGGGTCAAAGGATGAAAGTATGTGCACTTTTGTCAGCTGTTGTCCAAGTCCCCTCCTTTGGGTTGTGCCATTATGCAGTCCACCAATCTGCAAACTTTTTGCTTTAAAATTTTATGATTGATAATACAAATATTATTCCTGATTGCTAGGAAACTACATCTTAAGAAGTTAGGCCAGATGATAGGAGTGGGATGGAATTGGGGGTGGTATAGTGATAGAATAAATTATTTGTAAAAATGGAACTGTTATCAATTTTTTAAAAATCTTATGTCTCCTCGAGAAAGCATAGCACTGCCAAGTGTCTATTTTATCCGATGGAGAACCTTAGTTTCAGGTCACAGCATTAAGAACTGGTTGGGTCCCATAAGCTGTCTTTGAAATGACCTATTATCAATTTTTAGCCTCCTTGGCTTAATGAAAATGTCATCTGTACTTAGTTGTCTCAAATCATTTTCCGAGCAATCAATTGCCCGTTTTTAAAAAATTTGAGTAGCACAAAACTGATCGTGTTCAATTTGTGTGTGTGTGTACATAGGGCTTCTTGAATTCCTCTGAGCTCTCCGCCCTCCCCGCGGGGCCTGAGGGAGAAGGCTCTCTCAAGGATCAGCTGGCCTTAGCAATTGGTGAGTATTTGTGAGGATTCTGGAAGCCGGAAACCAAGAACTGGATCGCTTTGTATCTTTGTATTCCTCCAAATCTAGATCGAGAATTGCAGGCTCACATGCCTGAAAAGGTCACAATGTGAATGTGCTCTGTGGGTTGTGTGTTAGATGTCAGGGAGCCCTGGGCTCCCTGATGACAGGCCCTCGCTCTGCTGGAGGGAGCCATCACCAAGCTCTCTCCATTTGTTACCCTGGGGTGAACGGGGTTCCAGTGTTGGCAGAACTTGAACGTTTCTTTAAAAGAATTTTGATTTGTGTACAAAATCTCAGTTTTTAGCTGTTTGCAGTGAAAATTACTTCCACACTTGGTGTGCATCACGGTGCTGACTGAACAAAGCTCGTCTAGGCAGCGATGCCTCGTGACTTCTGGTTGACTACTTCTCTCTACGCTATAGGGGAACATTTCACCTTCTTCATCATTTTTGGGAACTTGGTCTTTTTTTTAAAAAACATCTGATCCTGAACTCGTGAAGACACAGTCTTTCAGAGCCTGCTGGCTGTGGGAGCCGTGTCAGGGTCCCCGTGGTGGGACTCGGGGTTGTGCCTTCTCCCCAGGTGTCCTTGATGGAGTGGGGGAGGGGAGGCTGGGGTTTGAAATTGCTGGGAATGTATTGCTCATCTGATACTTCCAGTCAAGGCACACGTTTTTATCGAGTTGTCCTGAAGTATGTATAATGTTTCAGTGAGTCATAGATAGGAAACGAAGCAGACAGCCGGGTATGGGGCTTATGAAGAAATTTTGGAAGAACTGGGTGTTTCAGCCTTGTCAATTCCTGGGAATTAACTATTGGGTAGATGCTTTGAGCTGTTGTAAGATTCTTTCTGGTTTCTGGATTCTCCCCTTTGTGACTTTTACATATAAATGATGGCTGATTCAGGGACATTTATCCAGACCCCTTTGTTTATTCTTCCAACTTTTTGGCTTATTTCAACTTCTTTTAGAGGGTAGAGCATCCTGAGAGAAAGGGGAAAACTGTAATCTGTTTTTGGTTCTCATAAGCACCTCTGAAAATGGCTTTTTTTTTTTTTTAATGAGAGGAAGTTAAAACTGTCAGATGACACAGGGTTTTGGGTTTTCTGGGGCTTTTAGTTGTGGACTTTTCCCTGATACAGTGAGTGGTCAGGAGAGGTCTATGTCAGTTATGGTAACATTTGGGAGGGATGGTAATTTGGTGGGAAGAAAATATGTAATTGCTTTGGAGATCTGAATTTTAATTCCAGCTGTACCAGGTATTAGCAGTGTGACCTTGTACTGGTAGGTTATTCAGCTGTCTAAGCCTAAGTTTAGTGACAGTAGCCAGCATTTGAGTGCTCACTGTGTGCCAAATACTGTAATGTGCTTTTACACATATTATTTATTTCTCCCAGTAATCCTGCTTTCAGGTTATTTAAGTGGCATCATTTCCTTTTTACAGATGAAGACACTAAGACTTGATAAATTAGTAAATGAGGTTATGTCATTAAGTTGCTTGCCTAAGGCCACACAGTTGGTATGAGGCAGAAGCCAGACCCGAGTCCAGGGTCTGGGTGGCATTGTAGCTCATGCTGTTAAATGGAGCGTGCCTGGCACCTAATGGGTGCTCCACAGAGGCACCCTCCCATTTCCCCGCCCGCTCCCCGCACACATCGTTTCCTCTGTAAACTGAATGTGGTGTCCCCATCTCACAGCAGGCTCACAGTGGAAGTGCGGAGGACGGTCTCCCAAACTTGGCCACCTCTGTGTGTGTTTTGGTACCACCACAGGCATCGTATCCTGGAAGTGTGGTTTTTGTTTGTGTTTTCTCATAGGGAAACTAGGAGAAAATATGATTCTTAAACGCGCTGCGTGGGTGAAGGTGCCCGCTGGGTTCTATGTTGGCTCTTACGTACATGGAGCGACGCACAGTCCTTCCCTCCACAACCTGGTGCTGGGGAAGTACGGGGCCCTGGTCATCTGCGAGACGTCTGAGTGCAAGGCAAACCTGGAAGACCTGGGCCGCCGCCTCGGGCAGCATGTGGTAGGCATGGCCCCTCTGTCTGTCGGCTCCCTGGACGATGAGCCTGGGGGAGAGGCAGAAACCAAGATGCTGTCCCAGCCATACCTGCTGGATCCCTCTATCACGTTGGGACAGTATGTGCAGCCCCAGGGGGTGTCTGTAGTAGACTTCGTGCGGTTTGAATGTGGGGAAGGGGAAGAGGCAGCAGAGGCCGAATAGGTTCTAGAGACTTGTGGCCCAGGAGGAAATGTTTCTGCTGAGTTCTGAACATTATTACAAAAGAAGTTATTTCCTAAGCTTCTTCAAACTTAGGATTTGTTTTTCATTGGAGTTTATAATGAAATTATACTTTGTGGGTAAAATTATGAAATAAAATTGTTGTATAATAAAGAGTAGAATCTTTTCCTTATTTGCGTAATGCTGGGTTCAGCTTTCCGTGTCTTGCTCATGGCGAGTTTTAGGAAACAGCAGGGTGACCGACAGCGTCTGGGCCGATGGGCGGCAACACACGCCCGTCAACATAGACTTATCATGGCGTCCCTATGCATTCTGACTCTCTTGTTCTGTGCGCGGAGCTCTCTTGTGATGCTTTGGACCACACTACTCTCCTGGAACATCCCAGTTACATTACTCCGGCCACATGGAATCTTTTGGAATCGTTGACTCAAACTTAGAGTTGTGTAGAAAATGGGGTTCCCTTGCTGATGTCTGTGGAGTGCTTTGAAGGCTCTCCGCAGTGGTGTGCACACTGGTTCTGGCCTCCTTACTGAAATGAGTAACACATGACTCTGTTTCTCTTTTGGATAATGGGGTGTGGGCGGGTGGGGCCTGAGGTTTCCTGGACAGCTGGAAAGCAGGTTTTGGCATTCTGGTGCCAGCAACAGGAATTACAGCGGCCCGGTTCTCCAGAGAGCTCGCTCGTTCGAGCCTGCTTACTTCCCTAGTACTGACACATTTCTTCCCACGGTCCATCAAATAATTGCTACAAGAGGCACTCCTCTAATGCTGGAAAAAAACTCCCTTTTGCTCATACAGGTATCTTTATTTGAAGAGTTAAAAAGCTCTGACACGTACAGATCTGGGCATTTGGATTTTGGCTTTGGAATATACATGTGATTCACCTTAATGATTTGTAGGTTAGGTAGGTTTTGGAAATACTGTTCTTTCACATTGAAAACTTAGGTTTTCTATCTTAATATTAAACACTTTAAACTTAGTGTGTTTTGTTGTTGTTGCTGTTCTTACGGGGTTTTTTAACCCTCACCCAAGGATATGTAAACTGTCTTTTTCTTTTTTGTCCTCCGTTGACTTCTCCAGATTCATGTAGTTTTAGTGCTTTCTGCTAAGGCTTTAGCCAGAGGCCACAAAAATCAAAAAGTGGATAATTAACATTTTAGGTATATAAAAAGTAAGGAATGCAGGGCTGAGAAGAATGGAGAACATGCTGTGATTTCAGACCCTACTTATCTAAATTAAGCAGCTGAATGTTAGGCAACGATTGGCAGATAAATTCTTTCCCGATATTGGCGACTGTCGGCTCTGTCCTGTGGTCTTGCAGTAGGCGCAGGTGCGTGCTTTCTCGCCTTAGAAAAGCCCCTTCTCTTTCTTTATTTGGAGCTGTTTCCAGCCAGGCAGAGCAGCGAACTGCTTTCGCGTGATTCCAAACACAGAAACAAAGTCCTGTTCAGAGAGGTAGTTCTAAGAGAAAACAGAGTGTCTGGTGAGAAGGAAGAAGCTTCTAGCACTGCCAGCAGAGTTGGGGAGAACGGGGCTCAGGGGGGTCAGTCCTTAAAGGGGGAGTGGAGCGAATGTTCAGAAAGTCTGTGACAGACCTCAGTTATTTGTTAGGGAGTTCCTCAGGTAGTAGGGTCCCATCTTGACCTGTGGAAGAGCTGGGTTCACTGCTCACAGCTTCACCTGGCACCCATTTCTTGTCAGAAGGACAAGAAACGGGAATATATTCACCTGGATGTATATTATATGCGAATTCTAGACATTAGGTTTTGGCTAAATTGAGTGACAGTTTTCCTTGCTTTATGCCCTTATCTGCCATTTTTATCCAGATATTTTCAAGTACAAGATCTGGAGAGCATAAAATGCTAACATTTATTTATTGATGTTTAATGAATATCTCTGTCCAAATAAAATTATTTAGATATAATCTCTGTTTTCAAGAAAGTTGCCCTGGCTGGTGTGGCTCAGTGGACTGAGCCCGGGCCTGCAAACCAAAGGGTCACTGGTTCAATTCCCAGTCAGGACACATGCCTGGGTTGCGGGTCAGGTCCCCAGTGAGGGGCAACCCCAGTGTAAGAGGCAACCACACATTGATGTTTCTCTCCCTCTCTTTCTCCCTCCCTTCCCCTCTCTCTAAAAATAAATAAAAAATTTAAAAAAGAAAAAATTGTAGTCTAGTGTTCAAGAGTTGGTTAGATAAGACATTGTAGAAAATCTAGAGATCTTTCCCAAATCAAATCCTTTAAAGGGAGAATAAATCCATTCATTCACCATGAATATGTTAATTCATTCAACCAAACCTTGGAAAGTGCCTATGATCTGCCGAGCACTGTGTTAGGAGGTGAAAAGCTGGGAATATGGTGGTGAACCAGACAGATTAAGTCCTTGCTCTTAAGGGTATTACTAGAGGGGAAGACAGGCGACCATGTATAAAGAGACTTGGCGGCGGGTGTGGGAAGCAGTGTTAGGTAGGGTGGTCAGGGAAGTCTTTCCTGGGACCTTGGAGCTGAGACCGAAATCATGAGGAGGAGTTTGCTGTGTTAGGGTTTTTTTCTGGCCGGAGCAGTAGGAAGCGTGAAGGCTCAAAGGCTGGTGTGAGCACCCTGGAGGAAAGGCAGCCGCTGGCTGAAGGGGGCTGAGCGAAGAGGGCAGTGGGGTGTGAGATGAAATCAGAGGGGGGCCGGTGTCAGATTGGGTAGGGCCTCGGAGGCCATGGAAAGGACTTCGGATTCTTCTCTGCGTGCAGCAGGAAGCCATCCCAGGTGTTTTAAATACAACAGTGTCATCTATTTAAAAGCCCATTGGTGGTTACGTGGGGAACAGGTGGAGGACTAATGCAGTAGCCCATGCTGGCTGGACCAGACTGGCAGTCAGGGAGACGGAGAGGAGTGGACGGAGGCCAGCTGGAGGATTGATGTAGGGGGCGAGGAGAGAGTGTCGAGGGAGCCCTGGGTTTTTGCCTTGAGCTACTGGGTAGCCGAGGTGTCTGCTGAGCGCCTACAGTGTTCCAGAACTGTCCTGGGCCACACACAGAGGCAGGCGCCTTGCTCACAGGGAGCTCCACTCACTCAGACGTGGCTCCCTCAGCTACTCACTTCCTTTTTGGCAGGGTCCACATCCTCAGGCAACTCTTGATCCTGACTTTTCAATAGAACTTCTACAGGGTAATATTTTAGCTCATAATTCAGGGAGAGAGCTGTATTCCTCATGTCCTAGGTAAGATAAGATAAAAGCACAGACACAGGGTGAAAAACTGTTCGGGTCTGTGCATTGGAAGTTCTGTGTATATAATATTAAAATTTTGGTTTATACCACTTTACCTTTTGTAATTATCGTTTAGAACAATTGTTCCCAAACCTGGCTGCGTGTCAGAGTCATCTGGGAATCTAAAAGATTCAGATTTTGCGGCCCTTGGGAAAGCTGACTGTGTGTCTACGGTGAATCCTGTGTAGCCAGTTTGGCATGAATTCTGTGCTTAAGTCTCATTTAAATGCTGCGATCACATCCCTTCTCTTGGCACTTCACTTAGGCTTCACATTTCCAGCCTTTACATGACTTTAAATTGACGTCATACTTTTTTTCAATACATTGTAAAGATGCCACATCACCATTAACTTTGGAATCTTGAGTTTGTAGAGCACAAAGGACAAAAAGGCCACTTGGTTTGGATAGCTGGTGCCGTGCACTCATCTTGAGGTTATATTGCTGTTGAATTCCTGGCCAGCGGCTCTACTTCTTGTGGCCATTGAAATAGGGGTAATGACCTGAATTTCTGTGGACTCCACTGCCAGAAACTGATGAATGTATCATTTGGTTAGAAACTTACTACTGCAAAATGCTGCCAGTAAATTGAATCTGTCCTGAGTGACAGAGAGAGTTGAGTAATAAAGTTACTTTTTTGTGTGTGTGTGTGTGTTTTTTAACCTGCAAGTCTGTTCTGAATTCTGGAGGGCAGTGAAGTGGGCTCTGAGACCTGCTTTCCCTCCGGTGGAAACAACCTTCCTACCAGAGTGGCCACTAGAGTGCCACTGAGGAGGACGGGAGGGGTCTCCCCTGTGTAGCGTCCGCAGCGTTCGCTCTTTCTCTCTGGCTCTGGTTGCTGTGCAACTTGCTCCCCCAAGAAACTCACAGCAGTGATTCTCGTGATAGCAGCGGCGTCTCCCAGCTCTTTTTTCAACTGTTCATAGGATTTCCCCGCCTGAAAAGAAGAGACAGAAAACATGAGGTGCCACACACATATTCCATCTCAGGTCTAGTCTGTACCCTTGAGAAAAGCCAAAGTGCTAGGAATCACGGGACATTTCAGGGATAAGCAAAAAGGAAAATCTCCCTTCTGGGCCCACGCAGGATTGGAAAGCACATAAACGTAATATGCTGCTGTGCTGGTGGTCCCTCAGTCCTGCTTACAAGACTTAAGACAGAGCAGCTGAGTAGGAGTCAGGAAATCTGCTTGATTGTGACTTCAGACAAATAACTTCTCTAAGCTTCTGCATCTGTAACGTGGGAAGCAGTGTTCGTCTGAGCTGTCAGGGTGGTGGGAACGCTGGAAAGGTGTGTGTGGCTATACTTGCTAAACATCATCACTTGTACAAGCTGTGACTTCTGTAACTGGACTTAGTGCTATGGAGCGTGGAAGGGGAAGAAAAGTAGAAAGCGGGGAGGGGACAGGGAGTGAGGGGAATGTGGACTTGGATTTCCTGGGCCCTCCAGTGCCCCGCCTTCCCACTGAGCTCCCTGGGGGTGAGAACGTCTTCCCCACTGGCTGTGTCCTTACGCTCCAAAGGTGAGAGTCCCAGGCCAAGAACCAGCCTGTGAAGATGGGAGGCTCGAACCCCTGTTTAACGATCAGGATTGGTGTAGCAGGGTCTCGGCCACCGGGGTGCGTGTGCAGGTACTCCTGGGCTGTAGCAAGGGCCCTCTCCTTCTCTGTGGCATTGGCCTCAGCCCCAATCCACAAGAACACCTGTTGTGGTCAAGAGTGAATATTCACTAATGTGCTCTTCACAGACACTGTGTACCAGACAAGAAACACTGCCCTCTAACCCTCAGCAATTCACAGACTCTGTGGAGGAGGCTGTGCTCAGAATCATCTTGAGGTGTTAATTGCCACATGTATCTCCCACACCTACATCTCCAGTCCTGAGCTCTTTCTCTGAACCTCCACTTCCTGCAACTCAAATATTAACACCCCCCAAATGTAGCTTTTTTTCTAAATGGTGTCTGTGTCTTCATTCTTAGTGAATGGCATCCACCCAGCCATTCCTAAGGCAGTAACCTGGGAGTCACCGTAGGTGCCCCCCATATTCAGTGAGTTACCAAGGCTGGCCGGTCTGCCTCCTGTGCCAGACCTGCCACCACCCCTCCGCCCCCACTCCACCGCCCTACGCAGGCCCGCGGCAGCTCTCCCACTGACGGGCCTCCCAGCAGTCTCCTGTGGTTCCCACCCCACCCCTCCTCTCCTGCACTTGCGGGAAGGCTCAGCCTAAAGTACAGTCTGACCTTGTCACTTACCTGCTGAAATTCAGTAGCTTCTCAGGATAAATCTTAAACTTCTTCACAGGGTTGGTAAGGTCCATGCTTCCTTCTTCAGCCCATCTCTGGGGTTTTAACTCTATCTTATGTTCTGATAATATTCGTAGTTCCTTGTATACTAGACTCTTCCTTGACTTGCTTTTCCTTGTGCTATTTCCTTTACCTGGGACGCCCTCGTTACCTGATGCGTGCCTACTGATTACCCTTTGAGAGTCAGCCTCAGAGCCGCTCACCTGTGCTCCCTTGGCAGCTTGGTATGTGCCTCCATCGCAATAAAGTGATGCTTCTGTGTTCCCCGTCCCTGCATCAACCTTTCAAGTCTCAGAGCAGGGTGGCATGCTTCACCTGGGTGTCAGCACACCTAGCCCAGTGACCACAACAGAGGAGGTGCTGAGTGTGTTTGCTGAGCTGAATTGAAGGTGGATGTCGTGGGGGGGGTTACCTTGAAGGTATCCCATTTTCACCCCTTTGGACCTAAAAGGCCCATATCTCAGGCCGTGGACCCTACTGCTGTTGACCCTGAGAAAAAGAAGTGCCCGGTAACAGGATGACCTGATTTTCCCAGAGCGAGGTGGGAAAATTCCCAGGGTGGTGTGTTTTAAACAGCATTCTGTTCTCCAGCCCTGGCAAAAAGCAGGCTTTTTCATTGATCACCACTGACCATTGTTTGATTGACTTGGGGATGGTCCAGGGTTTCCTTGGGTTTGTCTTGGCGGGGAAGTTACATAAAAATAATCAAAATTTGCCCTGGCTGGTGTAGCTCAGTGGATCGAGCACAGGCCTGCGAACCAAAGGATCACAGTTGGATTCCCAGTCAGGGCACATGCCTGGGTTGCGGGCCAGTTCCCAGCAGGGGACACACAAGAGGCAACCACACATTGATATTTTTCTCTCCCTTTCTCTTTTCCTTCCCCTCTAAAGATAAATAAATAAAATCTTTAAAAAAATCAAAACTCCGAGGATCTTTGTCATTTGTTCCAAGCACTCTGGCTGTGTCTCACCTGGTCCCAGGTATCCAGGAGCATCACATCATCTGGGTTCAGGTCATCCTGGGTGAAGTCTGTGATCTCAGTGACAGTGAACCGGCCGGTCTTATTGGAACATTCAAAGAGACGGGGCTGCACATCTAGGATTTCCTGCTGTAGTCTGCAATACAGCGCATTTGGAGGAACTGAGCTGCTTAGAAATCGTGTGCAGTTCACAAGTCTGGAAGGCAGGGGGAGCTGGGAGGAGGGGCTGCTGTGGACCCATACCTTTTGCTACTGGCATAGGGAGTTTTCCCTCCCAGCAGGTCCCAGAACTCCGGGGGCTCCTGGCCCTCAGCCACAGCGTCCTCGGTGCCATTGCAGAGAAGCCTGGCCAGTTCCTTAGCCATGGCCCGCTCATCCCCACTAGACCCCTGAGAGCAGGGTGAGGAGAACACAGATGTTAGCCGCATGTGACCGCATTGACGTGGGAAAAAAGCTGCTGAGGCTGATCACTTGGTGTAGCCAGGATCGGCCACCAAGCCACAGTTACCTCTGGTTGGGGAATAGGTTTGTTCTAGTGCTGGGGAGGGTTTGGGGGGTGCGGGGGACAGCGTGGTGCCAAGGAACAAAGAACAGCACTGGACTCCAACTCACAGTGGACGTTGACAAGGGTCACCTTTGTTTTGGTTGCAGTTGAAATTTTAGCACCTACTTTTAATTTTTTTTAAGAGAAAAATTTAAACTTATTTTTTAAGTTACACACAAGAAAATTCACTCTTTTTGGCATACAGTTCTAAGAGTCTTGACATAGAATCAGGTTACCACCACCACAAAGCATCGGTACAGTTGCCTCACCCCTGCAAAAAAATTCACCCAGGCTACACACTTCCAAATCCTTAACCCCTGGCAACCACTGCTCTGCTCTCCATCACAGCAGTTTTGCCTTCTCCGGGCAGTCGTAACGGAGTCGTACACTGCGTAGCCTGGGATCTGGCTGCTTCCACTTAGCGCCCCCCTTGTAGTCGTGGGCATGAACAGACTGTTCCTGGGGTTGCCGAGTAGTGTCCCACTGTCGGGATGCCACACTTCACTTACCCATTCTCCAGCTGGGTTGCTTCCCGTGTTTGGTAATTGTGAATAAAGGTGCTCTGTGCTATAAACGTGTGTGTTCAGCTTTTTGTGTGAAGCCAGTTTTTCATTTCACATGGGAAAATGCCCAGGCGTGGGACTGTTGGTAAGTGTGTGTGTTATAAGGAACATTGTCTGTCAAAGGCCGTATCCGCAGTCCCGCCGGCCGCGGCAGCGCTCCTGTGGCTCTGCACCCTCACTTGCACCAGATACCGTCAGTTTTCTCAGCCGTTCGTGTGTGCATCTCACTGGGTTTCACTTACAGTTCCCTAATGACTAATGACGCAGAGCATCTTTTCCTGTTTAATTCTCTTTTGTAAAACAATTAAGTGCCTTTTAATGCAGATGCAGTCTGAATTGGCAAAATTGTATTTTTAGTGCTCTTGTTCAGTGGTAATGCTTGTCCTGTTATAACCCACCAAACTGGTATGGGAAGATTGCCTTACTCAGCCCCTGTCCATTTAGGAGTTGAGGGTGTATCTCTGGGGTGTGAGTGAGCCATGCTGACTTTAATTGGAGGCCTAATTGTAGGGAACATCACTGTCCTTTTGAAGATCCAGCCTTCTCTTTGGGCTGACCGCAGGGGTGGGTGCAGGGCTGCCGTCCTACCTTGCCGTACCACAGGTAGTGCTCTGCCTGGGTCCGCAGCAGAAAGACGTCGTTGGAGTTCAGGGAGGAGGCCAAGGCTGAAACCTCCACTGCCTTGGTGTTAGATTTGTCATTCCCTTGAATCTGGAAGAGCCTTACTGGAGGTTCAGGCTCAGCATTTCCCTTCCGGGAAGTCCCACCCTAGAGAGAAGGAGAGGAGCGTAGACCGGATTTAAGGTGCACCACGTGAGCAGGGCACCAGGCTAGCTGTTGTGGAGACGATGTCAAATGCATCCCTTGAATAGCTGATAGACCAGGGTTGTCAAACTCATTTTCACTGGGGGCCACATCAGCCCTATGGTTGCCTTCAAAGGGCCGAATGTAATTTTAGGATTGTGTGAATGTAACTACCCTTAACTAGGTACAAGGAGCTCGGCACTGCCGCTGGGTAGTAGCAAGGTGTCGGGCCAGATAAAACAAGGCGGAGGGCCGGGCTCAGCCCGTGGGACTCGTGTTTGCCACCCTTGTTGTAGGCGAATGGGTGGCGGTCGGGTGAGCTGGAGTTACGGTGCAGGTAATGTTAGCTTTCTTCTCAGACCTCTGCTATATGCCAGACTTTGTGGCTGGTGCCGTGTACATCATTTCACTGGTCCTCCAGATAACTGTGAAGGTATTATCCCATTGTACAGGTGGGGAAACTGAGGCTTAGAAACCTGGCTAATAAATGGCAAGGCTAGGACTTGACCACAGACTTGTGTGTAGCAAGTACGTGACATCGTGCATTTTTTGTAGCACTTCGGCTAGGGCTTCAGGGAAGAGGTAGGACTTGAATCTGAAGGGTCACATTCGGTGCAGGAGGTGGGCAGGCAGTGATGTAGCACGTGTGAGGGCTCGTGAGGAGACCCACCTGACGAGTGGGGTGTGTAGCTTAGGGAGCTGAGGGTAATATGGCTCAGATTGTGAAAGACCTTGAACATCAATTAGGCGGTGGTTTGGACTTGAAGTCCTGGGCAGTTGGGATTCACTTTAGTGTCTTAGATCAACCCCTTGTCCATGTCTACCCCAAGGCCTGCTCCACGCCCCCTCCATTGTAGCCCCTGCTGGCTGCCTTAGTTCTGAGTGTTCTGGCTCACAGCGTAACTTTGTCTGAGGGTTCTCACCTCAAAAATAACCAGCTTTCCTTTGAAGATAGCCATGAAGTGGCGTGGTTCCTTCCCCATGGTAACCCGAACCTGCACCGGGGCCCCGTCCAACTTCTGATCCACCTCCACCGCCTGGTATGCCGAGGCTGCCAGCTCGTCCTGTGAGGCGTGGCGGCCCTGCAGTGGCGACAGGAGGAGTGGGCCCTGCTACCCCTGTCCCAGCTCAGTGGCCGGAGGAAGCACCCTCTCTGAAAGCCGAGGGCCTGGCCCAGGCCTACCTGCCAGATGTACAGGATGTAACGCGGCTTCCCGTAAACCTCGTACGTGTAGAGAGCCAGGTAGCAGTCTCCCCCGTAAAAGAAGCCACACCACTCCTGCTCCACGGGGACCAGCTCCAGGTTTTCAATTCTCCAGACCTGAGCATAGGAGACACAGTTCTCCAGTGATGGGGGTCCTATTTGAAGAGACAGCTGCCGGAGGGAACGGGGTCGGGGTCATGCTTAGCAGAGAACCCCCAAGTGAGGCACTAAGGTCTGTCCTCTCAAAGTCCCCTGCCCCCTTCTGGTGCTGCTTTCCCAGTGGTGAGGGCTTATCACATTTGCATGATTTGAATCTGTAGGAGAACTGGATTGTCCCTGGTCAGGCGCCTCCCCATCACAGCTCGGAGGTGATTTGAATAGACCTGCCAGGTGAGGTACTGACAGCTCACTGGGGTTTCTGCCTTTCACTTCCCTGAAGCATCATGGGAAACTGCAGACCAGGACACCTCTTGGAGAGCACTGCTAGGCACTGGAGATGAAGGCGAAAGCAAAGCAGACCCAGGGTCCCCGGCCCCGCCCTCTGCCGCAGGACAGCCAGGGGGGCCAGCGCTGCCTGCCGCCCCGAGGTGGGAATCGTGGGGCTTACCTCGACTTTTCCATCGCCATCATCCACCATTCTTTCCTGGGCAGCTACCTGTGGTTTGGCGTGCAGCAGAGTCACATCAAATTTATCCTGGCAAACCTTAGCTGCTCGAGGAGACGTTGGGAAAAGCCAAGTGAGTGGCAAGCCTCATGCCTGCCTTTCTGGAGCCCCAGCAGTGAGAAGACGATTTGGGGCAATCTTACCGATTCTACCGATGCTGAATATTTTCCCCAGGCCTGTGGTCTGCTCCTTCACCGTCCACTTCTGAAACAGCTGCTTGAACATGGCCGACTCGGCGCCATCGTTGACGGTCTCCACGTTGGTGCTGCTGGGGTAGCCCTTCATCTTGATGAAGTTCTGTAGACAGCCCCCAGCCCCCAAAAGGCAGGTCGGTCAGGGAATGCACCGAGTCCTCTGCCTGGTGGTGAGTCACCCCTTTGAAGCCAGTTGGTAGGATTGCTCCCTTCTGGGACTGAGTCAAATTCTGACTCACTTCTATCTAGGGACAGACTTACCTGACTCAAGGAAAGGACTGAGCTGAATATTTCCTCATCTCTCCATTAGCCTGTCATGGTTATTACTAATTCTTTTTTCACGATCCTCTATACTCCGTTCTTTCAACACTCACGTATTCTGCTGACTTTGTGTCACACGCATTTGTCCCTTTACTGCTCTGTCAAGTGCATCCTGCCGGGCTCACCTGTGTGGGTCTGCACTATATCATAAACCCCTTTGGGGACAGGCCATTAACCTTGATAAGTGGTGTCTGTCCCTTTCACTAATAACATCCATTGCCCTGACTGGTGTGGCTCAGCGGGTTGGGCATTGTCCTGCAATCCGAAAGGTCACTGGTTGGATTCCCGGTCAGGGCACATGTCTGGGTTGCGGCCCGGTCCCCAGTTGGAGGGCGTGCAGCTGATCAATGTTTCTCTCACACATGGATGTTTCCCTCTCTTTCTCCCTCCTCTCCCCTCTCTCTAAAAATAAATAAAGTCTTTAAAAATAATAATAGAAACATCCACCAGGAACTTTCTGAATGCTTTACAAATGTTATGTAATCCTGGCAACAACCCCAGGAGATGGTAATAAACCTGGATTTGAATCCCAGTTGGTCTGACACCCAAGTCCGTGTATATACCTGCAATGTTATATGCTCAAATGCCTGGCATAGCTCTCTGAGCACATCTGAAGTACCTGTGATATAATTTTTGGACAATATTGCACATCTGTAGCTCCTACCAGGGCTGTAGACATGGCCATCTGTTTCTCAACTTTTGTGGCTCCTCTTCCTTTCCACATGTAGACCTTGGTCCCGCTCTGGTCCAGGATGTAGCAGTCCTGGAGCAGGCAGGGATGAAGTGCTTACATTTTGCACAGGGCCTACCTCTGAGGCCGGCCCTGATCAGCCCACGCCAAGCGCACCCGAGCTCTACTTACATCGTGGTTCAGTAAATCCTGGACCAGAGGCCTCGTGGCTACCTCGCTGACTGCCAGCTGCCCAGCTGAGTCTGAGACACTGGAAAAGGGAGAGTTTAGCCTGTGCCTTCTCTTCTGCAAGGCATTTTGTAGTCATTTGGTGTTTTCCTGGCTTTGTTTTAGTATGGAGTTTCTGCGTGGAGCTTGGCTTCCTGTGACAGGAGTGGCTTGAATACAGATGGGAACATGAGGGACTCTGTTTGCTAGAGGAGACTTTTGTGTCTCTCTCCAAACGTTGCCCCATCCACATCCCTGTGTATGTACAGAGCCAAGTAAAGGAACAGTTTCCCCACGAGACCAGGAAGAGTTGCTGACAAGAACAGATGGTGGCTTCCTCCTTGAATCAGAACACTAAGCTCTTTCTAGAAGCTGCATTTGAAAATGACTGAAAGAAAGCCAGACTCCTGCACCCAAAATAAGGAGAAAAGCAGAAGTGCCTGGTGTTCTAGGGGACACCTTCCCCCTGCCCCAGCTTCCAACCAGCAGCCAGGTTTACTCACTGATACAACACGATATTGGATTTCTGCTGCTGATCTATGATCTCATCCGGGACCGCAGGCTTGATAATAGAACGCCGGCCCAGGGTGTCCTGCAGGACCTTCATCAGCTCTGGGCTTGCCGCCTCTTTGTCTCCCTCGATCACGCCAATTTCAGCACGGCCCCCTCGCTCCCTGTCCCGAATATCCTTTGCCAGAAGCATGGCCTGTCAGCGAAACCCATGCAAACACTCAGCTCCTCTGCGCCTGCCCCCTTCTGCCTGAAGCCTTTGGGAGGAGCAGCCTACACCCCAGACCAGAGTTATTCTGATGCCAAGGAGCCCAGGGGGGAGCCGCAGACTCACACACTTAGCCTCTTTCTCAGACAGATTCTACTCCAAGGCAGGGGTCCGCCTTGAATCTCAGGGAAAAGCCAGTGAGGAGGGAGGGAGGAAAAGCACCCGAGAGAGCCGAGCCCTGCGGCCAGGCCTGAGGGAGAGGAGAGCGGGAGACTGGAAAGAGCTGTACCTTTAGGCGCTCCCCGCTGTTGCTCTCTGGACCGTTCCACTGGACGATAACCTTCCCGAGGTCCAGCAAGAAGACATCACCTCGGTTAAAACTGTCCCAGCTCATCTCCACCTGGAGGTAGACATTATTCAGGATGAATTCTGAGGTACCAGGTGGAGGCCCTGGGCCCAGAACAGAGAGTGGGTAGGACTGACCTCAGTGGCCCTTATGTTTCTCTTCCCCTTCACGTGTAACAGCCGCTTCTCGTCGTAGGTGTTGGTCTCCACGTGCTTCATCCCAGAGGCCACACCCCCCTTCTTGTAGCTAAGGGAACATCCATTGGTTATTCACTGAGCACCTGCATGTGCCAGGTACGGGGAGACAGTGGTGGATTACACAGATGCAGTCTCTGCCCGTGTGGGTGACGACAGGACATAAGCAAGGTCAATAAGATGGTATTAATTGCTGCCACAGAAGTAGACACAGCGGCGGACTTTTTGACAGGTCAGGGCAGTCTTCTCAGAAGGGGTAACATTCCAGCAGGGATAGGGAGAGGAATAGGAAGCAAGAACAAGGAACTGGTGCTCAACACAGAGGGAACACCAGTGGCAAAGACTGACCACACCGCACAACGGAGCTTGTTCTAGGAACTGGGCGGGGACAGCGTGCAACTGGGAGAGAGGCACACGCCCGGCAGCAGCAGACTCGTTAACGACGCCCTGGCCTTAACACTGACCCACTCCTGGAATCTGCTCCTGCCCCGGCTCTCATCCCAACCCAGCCTCCATTCCAGGTGTCCCACGCGTGAGGGGCCAGCAGAAAGCCACCCCGGAGCAGAGGGCGGGCGTGTCGTTGGGTTCTCTGGTGACTCAGTGTGGTGCCCTGCGCCGGCAGGTCTGCAGTCAGTGGGAACTGCCAGTCTGCAAGAAGCAGCTTCAGAGTTCTCAGACTCTTTGGAATTGCTCTTTTCAATCTCGAGTGCAAAGCTTTGAGTAATCAGTTCATGGAACAGTATCATTATTGGCCTTTACCAGAACCCTCTCTTGTTTTAAGTATTTGTGTGTTCTCTTTTATCTGCATACCTTATTCCCAGTCCTGTACCACCACAGGCAATGATTCTAACAGTTTAACATCTTATTTTCATGCTGGTGAAATGTGACCTATGGTTTTATGTGCATGTATTTTTTTAAAGAAGAAATTTGCATTCTGTTACATATCTCAAGGCTGTTTCTTATGATGTTCACTGAGCACCATGATTTCAAGCTCTGTCTGCATGTTAGGTCTGTATGTGATCTGTTGCTTCCAGCGCCTGCATAGTCCTCCTTGGTGTCAGGGAGTGTTTCCCGTCCAGTCTCGTGGCGACGGGCTTCTGCACTGCCTGCCACTTCCACCACCACTAGCGATACTGCTGGGAACATTCTGGTTCCTGCGCCCTTATGGAGCCGGGTCTGTGAAAATTCCTGAGTTACACCCTCGGAAGTGAGATTTGCCCCGGGGGCAGACTACTCTTTGGAATGCTCTGCCAGCCCTCCCTGCCCCCAGCCAGGCACGAGGGCTCCTATTTCCCCACAACCTTGCCAACACTTGGCACCACCCAGCTCTGCAATTTGTGCTGCTCTAGTAGGTGGAAGTGATAGCTTTGTTTTGATTTGCATTTCTTTGATTACTTTCGTCATATACTTATTGGCCCTTTGGGTTTCCTTTTTGGTAAACTGTCGTTTTTGTCCTTGCTCTTTGTATAACTACTCACATGATCCCCTGCTTGAAGTAGCCGCGGAAGGTGTCGGACTCGTGGTACTGGACCTCTCGGTGCTGCACGGGGCTGCCCCCCAGGTAGTCATCCAGCTGTGTGGTGTAGATGGCCGCGCAGCTCTGCTCATCCTGAGAGGAGTCCTTCCCGATCCAGAAGTGGATGTCCTGGGAGAGGAGACCGCCCACTCTCCGGGTCTGGGATGCGGCCAGAGAGATCAGTCAGGTCAGGGACCAGCTTCCCCTGTGATGCTGGCCCCGCTGGCGTGGGGAATGCCGCACAGTGTCCTGTGCCTGGAGGGCTCCTGGCCCTTCTCCCTCCCTGTAGTGGCCCCTGTGCAGACCTGCCCTGCGGCTCTGGCAGCCCTGATACCTCCCCACGTTTGGGAAAAGTTAGCCCATTGTTCTCAAAATAAATGGAGAGCAAGGGGGACCTTTCTCAACTTGGCACTTGTGTATCTGGCCTTCCTCCACCCCACTTTAAACTGAGGTCTGCCCCCACCCAGGGAAATGTGCTGCTTATGAGCTGCTTATCCAGGTTCAGACTGAGGGCCCCGCCCCTACCCTCTGATGCAGAATATAAACAGCCCCCGCCTAAGAATGGCTTTTAAAAATGGTCCAACTGGCCCTGACCAGCGTGGCTCAGTTGACTGAGCGTGGTCCCTCAAAGGGAGAGGCCGCAGGCCCAATGCCCAGTCAGGGCACGTGCTGGGCTGCAGGCAGGTCCCCTGGGCGGGGCAGGTGAAGGGCAACTGATTGATGTCTCTCGCGTATCAATGTTTCTCTCCCTCTCTTTTTCTCTCCCTTTCCCTCTCTCTAAAACTAAATAATTTTTTTAAAAAAATGGTCAAACTGGAGGCCTGTCTTGTACACACTAAAGAAGAGTTGAGATGGATGCCAGGGGCCTGGTTGGCATCAATGGCAGACCTCTCAGTGGAACTGAGAGGAGAAGCTTGTGGGAATGAGGGCGGGGGTGGGGGCAGTGCTCACCGAGAGGATGACGTAGCAGTCCCCCTCATAGAAGTTGCCGTGGGCACTCAGGGGCACCAGCGCCAGCTCCATCTTCTGGAAGGACAAGGAATGTGTGCAGGCTCCACTCCCTCCTTCCCCCCACTCCACCAAGCCTTCCTCTCCTCTCCGTCACTGGCAGAGGCAGCACAGGGAAAGTAGGGGAGATGTCCCCACTGATCTCACAGGGCGTGGCAGCGAGCTACAGGGCTCTCAAGGCCACCTTCTGGCTTCCGAGCTCAGCTTGAAGGCCCGGTCTGCCTCTGGGTGCCTGTCCTCACCCCGTCCTCCTCCCTGCTGCCTGGCACGTCCTGTCCTGCTGCACCGTGAGGAGCCGCGTGAGCCACCCCCAGTGCACTGCAGGGAAAGAGCTGGCCATGCGCTGTCACAGAAAACACCTCCTCGGAGCAGCTGCACCATTGCCTCCGTCACTGTGTGGCTCTGACCCCCAGCGCTGGCCCAGGTCTGCGAGAACGGACCGCCGGGATTCCGTGGGGCTTCCAGTGCGAGTGCCAGCCGTGCGCGGGGCTCCACGCCCAGTGTCCCGTATCTGGAGTCTGGGTTGGGACCCTGATTTGTCACCTGTATGTCTGTCTGGTGTCAGGAGGGCTATTCCCATAGCCTCTGGTGCAGATATTCGACACTACCTCCAGGTGCTGCAAGCTCCTAGTCATACTTGTGTGATTTCTATGTAAAATGTTTGTGAATATAAAAATGTTGCCCTGAGCACCGGCCTGCGGAACAGAAAGGTCACCAGTTTGATCCCAGTCAGGGCACATGCCTGGGTTGCAGCCAAGTCCCCAGCTGGGGGGCGTGTGGGAGGCAACCACACACAGATATTTCTCTCCCTCTCTTTCTCCTCCCCCTCTTTCTCCTCCCCTCCCTCTCTCTCTCAAAATAAATTTAAAAAATGTTAACTATCCCATAACTTTTGTACACTTTTAGTATCTCTTGGTTTTTAATAAAATGGAAGTGTCCTAGGCCTCTCTCGGGCTCTGAGCCACTTGCTGGAGGCTGTGACTCCCCCTTCCAAATGAAGGGCAGTGGAGTGAGGCATCACCTCTGGGTTTTATGCAGCAGCCACTCAGCTCAGAGCAGGGAGGTGGGGGTGGGGTGCCCAGGCCAGGGTGGTTCCCAGTTATAGACTGCTGGAGCTCAAGGTAGGCCACAGGGGTTCAAGTCCCGGTGGGAGAAGTGATGAGCCCTGCCCGTCTGTGCCGTGCCCCTGAACCTACCCTACTGCCCTGCAGGAGCCACACCCCTCTGAGGAAGACAGGGTCTATTTTTCTGTCAGAAGTGGCCAGGAGTATCAGTCTCCTGGATGGGCCCTGGCCACACCCATCTCTCCAGGGCATTTACTGGAAGTGCAGACTCACTGAGCAGATGGCTGAATAAAGGGCAAGCTTATTTTTCTCGGAACCCTGCTCTCCGAGGCTAAGAACATTTCCTCCACCTGCTACCCACCTGCTCTGAGCACCCAGCAAAGGTCACTGATAGGGAAATGTGTACTTTGATGCCACCTCCCCACTGTTCCCGAACCACAGGCCAGAGACTAGCTAGGGCCAGAGGGCTGTCCTGGAGCAGACCTGAGTGACAGGCGTCCACCCCCAGATTCAGGATGAGGAGGAGGGCGCGCCTCCAGCACAGCTCACCTCGATTCTCCAGGTGATGATCCCAGGGTCGTTGCCCACAGCCCTGAAGGCGCTGCTCAGAGGCATGGCTCTCGTCTTCCTGGGGCTGAAACACCGTAGAGCAAGCAGGGGCTGGGGCCTCTCCCGGCAGACATCACCCAGCTTTCTTCCTGAGTCACTTACGGACCTCTTGTCAGCCACCCTGCCACGTCCTGTGGTGCATCCCTAGGCTATTTTACAGCAGCGATGGGGGACGTGACTGGTCCACGATCACAGCGTTAGCCTGGCTGGCTCAAGGTCCCCACCTGGAAGTGCTGCTTCCCACTTGCCACTTCCCATGTTAGGAGCTCTGGTAACAGCCATGGTTACTCACCGGAGGGGCGACAAATATGTTAACCCCTGGGTAGATAGATGCGCTGTATGTTACCTCACGTAATTCTCATAAACTGAGTAGATGTTCATTACCTTACGTCGTAGCAACACAGGTTCTGAGAGGTTCAATAATTTGCCCAGGATGACACACTAGAGTGAGATCTGTGTCTGATCCTAAAACCTGTGCTTTTAGTCATTTTGACGTACCGCTGTCCTTCCTAAACTCATCTAAATTCAGTGGTACACGGGGAGAAGAGCTGATGCCAGAAAAAAATTCTAAGTTGGGTCGCCTTCTCTCGTTCTCATCCCCTCCTCCAACTCTCCCCACTCCTCTGCACAGCCAACTCTTCCATCTTTCTTTGGGCTTTTACTTTCCAGACTTTTTAAAGGAAACTACCCTAAAACTCAGACAACCCATCCTGCTTTTGTCTTATGACTAATGCATTTCTTGTATCCCACAAAGGAAAGGGAAAGTAACATGGCAGGGCTGGGCCTGGAACAAAGAGCGCAGGTGCCCACGGGGGAGGGGAGCGTGGCCGCCCGGAGCGATGCTCTCCCGTCCCCTCCCACTCAGGCCCCAGGAGCCAGTGGCCAGGGTCTGCCCTTGGGTTGCCGTTGGGTTGCCGGAGGACGTGGTAAAGAGAAGTCTGCATGCACCCTGCGCCACGTCTATTGAAGGAGTATCCAGGTCCGCACAGGGGCTTTGTATAATTAAAATGCACAGCTGGTTCTTGCTCTCAAGGAGCTTACCATCTGATAACCACACGCACGACCCAGGAATGCTCCGGAGAGGCAAGGATAAAGGACGGGTTCGATGGCTCTCGCAGGATGAAAACCCATCCAGAAAGGACTGCGTGGAGCTCTGCTGGCCAGAGGCACCGTGTGCTTACGAGGTGCACGTCTGCCCATTCTTTCCTTGAGCCGTGGTGGATGAAGCCAGGTTTGGAGAATATGCGCTGTTCAGTACGGGCTTTGGCAAAAACACAAAAGCTAACTCCCTTTGTCTGCCGCTATGAAAGGCCAGCAGGACAGTGAGGCGGAACAGTCACTGTTTGAGGATTTAATTCAATAACTCACCCCACCCTGTGCTTGGAACTGCCAGGAAATATTTGTTCGGGTTTTCTTTAGATCCTAGATTTCAGTCACTAAAGGCAAATGCTGTTACCAAACTAGGCGAAGGGGACAAGGGCCAATGAATTCATTCCTTGATGATAGAGAAGTGAGAACCTGGTAGAAGCTAAACACACTCTCACTAATTAGGGCTGAGTCTTAGAGGCCCAAAGCAGTCCCACCTGCGAGTGGGGACTTAGCTATCGGGAAGGTCTGGGTACCCCAAATGCAGGAGAGGGCATGCTCAAAGAGACTTCCTGCCACACTGGAACACCTAGAAAATGTGACCCCACCTGTGACAGCAAATGTCCCTAAAACTAGTCACCCCCTCCCTACTCCCCAAGTTCTTATTAATTTGGCACCCTTTAAGATCACTGTAGAAAGCCATGGGGTGGGGTGCAGTTTTGAAATCCTGGGTTGAAAGCCAATGGCCCGTAGTTAAGTCTTAGACAGCAGTACGATTGGACCCCAACAGAAAGCTGGTTTTAACCTCTGCCTTGCCCCATACCATCTTTCTGAGGGGTCTTCTTCATTCCCAGCTTTTAAAAATGTGCCCCATCTGTTCGGGGGTCTCTAAAAAGGGCCGTAGCATCTCAACAGAAAACTGCAAAACTGGCCACAAACTCCTGGTTCAACTTCTTAAAAGCCTCATCCAAGAAGACAAAGCCAGGGAAATCTCCGTCTCCTCTTCCTTTCATTTCCTCCTTGTTCAGCAGGACAGCGCTCCTGATGTGCACCCATAACCCAGGCAGACCTTACCTTGTCTTCTCTCCCGTCTTCCCAGCTTGCTGGCAAGCAAGCAGCAGCGGCACCGAAGAACCTCTCTGAAGCGGGAGGCTCCGGGTCTGCTGCCAGAGCTTAGTAACGGCTGCACAGACACTGGGTTATATTTGCTTGGGTTTGCATCTTAACCACATTTTCCTAGTCCTGACCAATCATGGCCAACCTAGCCCTGTGCTTGACTTAGGGAAACCAGAGGGAAAGCTTTATCTGCTCCTATTCAAAATAATAAAACAAGAGCGACTTTCAAAGGCTTAAAAAAAAAAAAAAGAACTCCAGCTCCACGCCCTAATCTAATTGATTTTTAAAAAGTGCATAGCCCATCAATAATGCAGGAAAGAGGGTGGGAGGATATGAAATTCGCCATATTGTAGATATGGATGCATTATGCTGACAGGAGGCAGGGGCTAGAGCTGCCTGCCCAGTGCCGGGGCTGTCCAGGTTGGCAAGCACCTCCAGAAGCTTCTGGGCACTTCTCCAAGGAAGGGGATGTCTAGGAGAGGGCCAGGAGTATGTTATTACCTCATCCTGTTTTGCTTCTTTGGGTCAGACATTAACCCAATCAATATTTGAGTGCCTACTATGTGCCAAGAACCATCCTGGGTTCTATGTTTTGGGGAGCCTGGTTTGGGAACATCAGTGAGGAGTACAGAAGAATGAAGACTCCAAGTCCTCTGGGCTGCAGGGTCATCCTCAGACGTCAATAGGACACAAAGCATATGCTTAGGAAGCACCTGGATGGCAATGGAGTTGGTTCCACTGGGGGCCAGGGGAGAGCTAATGCAGCCCGACGTCTTTACCCTTGAGCAGCAGCCCAGTGCCGACTCGGCAGCTGGTCTCCTGGCCATGGTGCCCCGGCCGCGGCATGAAAGGAGGGGCGGTGAGGGGTGAGGGGTGTGTCCAGTAAGTGCCCGAAGGAACAGCAGGGTCAGCAGGCAGCGCCCATTCCTGGACTGGTTTTTTAAACCCGCTTTTATTAATTGTAAGTAATACAAATACTCCAAAAATATAAACAGACACTTAATGGCGTCCCACATTTCAAGTTTATGAATATAACAAATTTATCAAACCATGAATCTGTAAGCAAGGCAGTCACAGAGTCCCATAGCCCAGTCACAGTGGGAAGCAGACCCCCACCCTCCAAATGGCTTCTTGAAAGGGCCAGAGACACCGACATGGAAGGTGTCACACTGGGGTAACTGCAAGCGAAGAAGCTCACGGGGTCAGGAGAGGGTCTGCTCCAGGGGCAGGCCCTGCGTGAAAGGAATGGGGTAGCAGGCCAGACCTCTGCCTTCCCTCCCCTGCTGGAATAAAAACATTTGCTGTTAAAAAAGGGGGGGGGGGACTAAAATCAAACCCCGTTACACAAAGTGACTGATGTACAACAGTGGTGAAGTAACCAACTGAAGACGTGAAGGGGAAAATAGGCTCACCTTCCTCAACACTCGCCTGGCGGGGACGCGGGACACAGGGCAGCCTCAGAGCGGGGCTGCCCTGCTGGACGAGGCCTCAGGCACAGGGCAGGGCTGGCAGAACAGAATGGCATCCATGTCCCAGGGACCAGATGTTGTTAGATTCCCCATGCTTTTTAGCATAAAGGAGCTTTTGGGCCACTGTTAACAGAGGTCAGTTCGTACGCTTAAAAAATGGTCAAAATCTTTGGGAGGCAGGAGGGAACTAAAGAGGGGGTCCCAGGTTAACTGAAGGCAAATTAATTCAACCTCTCTATGGTTAGGGACCCATAGGCCTACAGAGTGTCCTCTCTACAATGTGCAGAGTGAAAACTCTTATCTGACCCTTTCCAAACTGGTCCTGTGTCCAAAGCTCCCCCTATGAGAGGGACACGAACATCAGGCTTTTGATTTAGAAGCCCAATCAGAGAGACACACCATGTCCCTGAAGAGGCACATTAAGGAACTGAACCTGGCGGGTGGGCAGGTTCCTGGCATGGCTTGAATTGGTGCTGACCAGGCATGGTGGCCAATCGCCCCCCAAAAACCAGCCTCACGAATCCTGAGGTGACCGGCTCCCTCCCCATCTTCCCCTCCTCCACAACCGAGTCCTGCCTGACCCCTCCCAGGAGCACCTTCGCTCGCCCGACGTGCAGGGAGACTGGAATCAGACAGCAGATGAGGCTGGCTGTGGCCCCCACGGGTGGACCCTGTGTAGAGCATTTGGCCTTGTTGCTTCTCTGGGGAAGTGGAAACGGCTTACTGTTGGGGAACTGCGGGTGGGCGGGCGGAGTTCTGAGGGGAGTGAGGCCTGTAGAGCAGGGGCTTCATGCAGAAGATGCAGGGACAGCGCCCAGGGTGTCCTGGGCTCTGGTCACGAGCCACACGTGGACAACCCTGACAGGAAAGGGGCTGGCACAAGTTCTTCCTTCACCAGGAGGAACACAGACCCAAAGGAGGGCAGAAAGGGTCCACGAAACTAGACCAGCTTAGAGCCTCTTATTGCTTAGTCAGAAAAGCCTGGCTGGGTCCAGGTGGTGGATTTGACCCAAGGGCTAACCAGAACTTAAGGGAGGGTCCTGAGGGAGAGGCCCCTCCCACAGTATTAGGATGGAGGCCTAGACCTGGGGTCGTAGAACAGGAAGCCCCATTTCCTGCAGGAGCCGTCCTTCCGAGCTAGGACCAGAGCCCTCTCCCCCGGCTGCAGGACCGCCCCGTGGGAACCAGGGAATGATGTGGGGGGAAACGACCACATGGGCTTTGGGGACCCTGTCCCATTTCTGTGACACCAAAGGGAAACAGAAAGCCTCACAACCTTGGACAAAGCAGAGAGATGGCACCATAATGTTAGAGAAAAACTCTCGTCATCCAGCTACCAAATCAGAACACCAAGCTGCTCCTCCCCCAACCGGCTTTCTCCAAACAGGTTACTTCCTCAGGCTGGACCTAGGATGTGCAAACTGAAAAGGACAATGGATATGAAAGCCGAGAGGAAGGTGTCCTCACACCTGAAATGATGTACAAATGCTTTGCAACACCTGCCTCTAGGGAAAACAGAGATGGGACGGGAACTCTCTGCTGCCCCAGAGGGAGGGAGCGAAGAGAAGAGAGAACCCCACCCAGCCCTGGGAGAGGCCACAATTAAGGCAGTGATGCTGAAGTGGGGCCACCTTTTGGGGGCCCCTTGTGCTCCCAATCACAGCAGCACTTCCCCTTTTGTTTTTTTATCCTGGGGAAACTTCCATTCTGTGACTCCTTTTTAAAGCATTCATTATTAAGAAACTTTGAAAGAGACACGCAAAGAGCAGGAGTGAAGGGCTCATCACACCTGTTACCAGAGGCCGGAGGCCTGTGTGCAGGCTGGCCAAGTACTGCTAAGGACACCCACTCCCCTCCGCCCAGGAAAAGCAGGAGTGCCTCTGAGGCCCGGGAGAGAAAGAGCGACAGCCAGAAAGGATGAAGATGGAGCAGAGAGCTGTGCACAGGCCAGGCCCCGGAGGAAGACACGATAGGAAAGAGCTCTGCCCAAGAAATAGGCAAGGCAGAGAGGGAGCGCCCTTCCTGGACTTTGGAACAAAGTCCTTGCAACAGCACCAGCAGAGAATCCCTGAAGAGCGGACTCACGGATAGCCCCCAGCTCAGCTGCTTCACATACAAGCTAAGGGGACACACACATTCACGGCTTTGGGGATCTCCCTCTTCCCTACACCCCCAGTACCACACGCATTCACCTCAAGCCCAGGACTGCAGCTTTGTCAGAAACAAAACGGGTCCAACACTCCATGTTTAGGAAGGGAATTTTAAAACAGAGTCAAAAGAACGGAAACCAGTTATCTGCCCTCTTCCACAGCAGGGAGAAATCCTCCCCCATGGGTTCGAGAATTATGGCTAGGTAGTGAAGAAGGCAGGCCCAGCACCCAAGCCTTGGGGAGACAAAGGAAGGCCCAGGCCACACACTCGGCTGGGGGCAAGTGCAGCCCTTGGGCTGCAGGACTTGATGGCCACTGGGGGTACTAGGTTCTGGAAACAAGCTTTCATCTTCCAGAATTGCCGTCTGTCTGCAGCAGCTGGCTGGAGAAAGATTTCGAAAGGGAGTGTGCCTGGGGCACCCCAAAACAGCCTCTGACCCCCGCTTTCATCTTGGCACAAGCCTTACAACACTGAGGGAAGGCCATGGGTTTGGCGATGGAGCCTGGAAGAGTCTTCATCCCTACTGAGCGCAGTGGCTCTCAGGTGACTGGAGAGGAGACGAACTAACTTGGAGAGAGTCTCGATCTTTCAGCTTTCCCCTCCACGTGAAACACTTACATCCCTGAACACAGTTCAAGGCAATACTCTCTCGCAGATCCAGGAAACCCAACTCAGGGAGCAGGCAGCGTTGGGTGTCACTGGTCTGACACTGGCCCACTCGGCATGTAACCTGTCCTAAAGTTCTTTCCCATCACTTCCATTTCCAGGCCCCCTTTGGTGAGATGCTCCGGCTTCCGCTCCGTCTGTCAGGCTGATCATAAAGGCACAGTGTAGGCAAGTCCCCTACTGGGATGACCGTTGCTTGGAAGCTGGGAACACTAAGGGGCCCGCAGCTGTCCAAGGCTGGTGTAGACATCCTCCGCTCCGCTCAGCTCTTCGAAGATTGGGATCAGGTTCAGCAACTCGGTGTCTGCCATGTCATCAAACCAAGACTGCACAGGCACCTGGAGCAGGAAACAGGTGGCATCAATCTCCCAAATGGCACTCTTTCTTCCCTTGCCCCAGAGCCCCCGGAGGCTGGCAGGGTCCACCCAGGGTGGTATGCTTTTCTGGTCAAGTCGAAGGCCCCCTGCCCACTGCTTCTCCCACATAGGACAGGACCTCTCCAAGGCCCTGCAGAGTGGGCACATCTGGGCCACTCACTGCATTCTCCGGGTGGAAGATGTAAGAAGCAGGCGAGTTGTCCAGGATGAGGGTTTTTCTCAGGTCCCTCCCCAGGCGGCTGAGGTCCTTGACATAGCAGCCCTGGTGGAACACACAGGACTCACGGAACAGGCGGGCCCGGAACACCCCACACCTATCCAGCAGATCTGTCACAGGGTCGGCATACTGGGAGAAGAGAAGATACTTTTGTTTGGATGTCGTCCTGGCTCCCCAGTGGCAATCTGGGGACCAGCAAGGGGCTGCTGGACCACACCTTAGCTGCCACACCTGCTCCCAGTTCTTCTCTCCCCTCCTGTCCCAGGTACCTTGGCCAAGCTGGCAGTGAAGAGAACGCATTCAAAGAGCTCCCCCATCCGTCTCAGGAACTCATCCACATAAGGCCTCTTGAGCACATATACCTGAGGAAAAGCAGAGAGGCTTGTTGGAGGCAACCTGGTGAGGGTGAAGCCTCACAGCATCTGTCACTGTCATTACTCACACAAAAGGCATCAAGTAGTTTCAGACCTTACACTCTGTTCAGACACCCACGCCTCAGCCTCTGGGGCTGCCTGGCTGGAAGCCTTCTGCCCCACAGACCAGCACACTAGCATCACCCCCTCACCAGGCTTCTTCTGGTTCGGTCGTCCCAGCCTCGACCCAGCGTGGGAAGAAGTGCATGCACCTATGTCCCGGAGCCAACGCTGTTTCTGACGGCGAACCATCAGCTGCCTCCAGAAACAAGTAATCAAGAATAGGCCTCACAGATGGAAACAGCCTATCCTGGATTACTTGAATCCAGCCACAGCCTCTGTGGGAGCTTCCTGTCCTTGGCTCTGGCAGGAAAGTCTGTCCAGGTCACCACTGGGCGAGGTCGCAGATACTTCCTGAAACCTCATGCCCTCACACAGTCTCTGAAATGCACCAGGGAGAAGTGACTTTCCCCCTCAATGACCACAGACCAGACACTCTGCAGTGTCCTGCTCTAACGTCCCCACCTATTTTGCGCTTGCTCCTGACACTCTAGCACTCATGTCCACCTTTCATGATCTTGCACATTTTGGCTTAAAAGAGCCACTGGCTACACATCCCTCAACGATCTGCATGGGGCTGCTTCCCTGCCTCCGGGCTATGTCCCTCTCACCCAGCCTCCACAGGGCAGCGAGCACGGTCCTTCAAAGGCCCTTTCATCTGCATTATGCCCTGCTCAAAGCGCCGCCCTCCCTCTCAGCTCCACAGCAGGAATCCTCTGCTCCAGGTAGCCACAACTTGGCTCCCTATTGCCTGCCATTTCTTCAACTTTCAACAAGTTCTTCCCTCTTCCTGGCTCTTCATTAAGCTCAGCATGCCCTTACCACTCTGCTGAAAACCTGCCTTCTGCAAGGAGCCCTCTTCATTCGTCATTATTCATGCCCCTCCTTATTAACTAGCAGTTCAGTATACAGTTGCCTGTTTAAGATCACGACTTCATCTTTTCCCTGTGGGTTTTGCACATTTCTCCATCCTCAACTAGATTATACAGGGCTGCTGGGTAGAGGCCGGGAGTCCAAGGGCTAAGCCTGGCTCTGAGCAGGGGCTCCCTCTGGCCTTAGCAGACTACCTCTGTGGGAAGGGGGGTGGTGCTGGTGAAGATGACCCCAGATGGACGCAGGACAGTGACGGCAACCCACGGAAAACTCAAATCCCATTTCTCTGTAACTAATAATATGACCACGCTATGCAAGCAAGTATCAGGGCTACCAGGGCACTGTTCACGACGGTCCCAGCCTCTGAGGCCAGCTGTCAGGCCTTGTGGGCAAGTGTTCTCAGTAAAATGGTTTTCTACTATTGATACCACCTGATTCCTGAACGCTGGACTGAGCAGGTTATGCAGGGCCAGAGCCTGACTTTATCTAGATTCAAGTGCTCTTTACTTTGACAAATGCATACTGAGCACTTAACGTGGAAAGAATACAGCGCAGGGACCCAAGGGGAGGAGAGCTGGAGAAAGCTCTGCAGAGGGGATGCCTGGCTGGGAAGGACTGAAGTCCCTTGCTGGATGGAGAGGCTGGGCACAGGGAGTAGAGAAAACAGCTAGCCCTGCCTTCCTTGCCCAGAACAGGCAGAGAACCAACTACTCGGGATTAGAGAAAATGTAATCGATCACACAACAGTGCTGGTCACACTGGGAGAAGGGGTGGCGCGATCAATAAATGATAGCTACCAAGGCTGACTACGTAACATTTCATTTCAAACAGCTTGCCTGCCAAGAGAAAAAAGGTGACAGCTATTGGGGGATGAGGGGCTGGTCTTTTTAAAAGATGAGAAAGAGTGGTAAAAGCACCAATAAAAAGGTAGAGGCTGAAGTCAAAGAAAGGGATCAAGTGAGGGAACACAAGCCCTGAGAAGAACGGAGGCCCCTGCGCCCCTGGGCTGGGCGTGGCCTGGCAGGCAGCTCACCTGGTGAGTGGTCCCCTCGATCTCTACAGGCACTATGAAGTCAGCATTGTTGATTGGCTGGAAAGGGAAAAGTGAATGAGGTCAGTGGGGTGAGGCAGAGCCGACAGCCACTGCACTGTCATCCGGGAGGGGGTAGGGAGAGCAGATCTCAGAGACTCCAGAAAGCCCCGCCTGCCATCCCACTGAGCAGCTTTCACCCCAGCACAGGATGCAAGACCTCCTCTGGCCTTTCCTACTTCCAACCTCCCCCGAAATTCTACCAGAGCAGAGAGAGTTTCGGGGCCTTCTTGAGTTAACAAAGTTTTTGGTACAACGCGGAGGGGCCAAGTCCATGGCTAATTCCACCCCTTTTGGACTGCCCTGTATGCAACCCTGGTGGTACTCTGTGCTGTGTGACTGGCGGGGCAGTGACGGCAATGACTGGGGGGAGCGGGGGGCCCTACCCAACAT